>JNEK01003021.1:0-29263 GCA_000697295.1 Mucor indicus B7402
TGTTTGTTCAATGCTTCTTTTCCATTTTTGGAATACAGCTGCAATGTTCCGATGAGGTGCTTTCTTTTGATTGACAGAGACGATAACGCTGAGGCTTTTCTCGTTGCAAAGATCTATGTCTTGAGGAATTGATGATTCTGTTTGAATAAAAAGATTGGTTGTGGTAGCATTGTTAGAAGAATATGGAGTCAACTCTTCATCTGTCAAAGACTCAAGGCTGCAGCTTTCGATTAATTGTGGAGTTCTGCTGCTGCGATTACTTTCTTCTTGTTCATCGGTGTAGCTGCTGTGGAACAGGTCGAGAGATTTGGGAACTGAATGATCATTCCCTTCTAAGCTTTCGGAAAATTCAGTTGTGAGACAAGGCGCAACTTTTGATAGTCGCTTTGAAGTCATTGAATTGGTAGTCCAAGAACGAATCATTGAAGTAAACTTGCGAATCTTTTTGTTTTTACCATTATTCTTTTTGGCGGGAGCAGTAACAAACAAAACTTGGTGATCAACAGGTAATTTGAATTCCATACTAAGTTGATTTTCAGCTGAGTCAAAATTAGAGATTGCTGGATAGTCTATATTTGTATAGGTTTTTGAGCGATGCATTAATGTCATTTTCAAAGGGAAAAAAAGAAATAAGATAAAATAGGAGAATAAAGAGTTTTTTTTATATGAATAGGAAAATTTAAAGATGTCTATAATGATGAAAATAAAAAAATTTGGAATTTTTTTTTTTTTTGTAGAATAGCGCACACACTACTAACCTTACGTATGATTTCTTACATTCTAATGGGTAAATAAGTAGTAACATCTGCATTGACTTCCATAAAAAAAAACATGACAAAAACCTCCCTTTGTCTACTTGCTGTCAAAATAGGCCTTTTGAATGGTTCTGTCAAATATACACAACGAGAAGACAGCTGCCTTTACACCCATAAGTGACCTTAAACGTAACGACAAATAGTGCACTCAAAAACTCAATTCTCTCCATAAAATTTTGTATTCACTCATCCAAAAATCAATGGCTGCTTTACGCACACTTGATTAAGATCAACCAGCCAAAGCATACAAATCAAGGTCATCTCAAAGCACATAAATGCTTGTTAGTTCCCGAAGGCAGTATCAGCATTTACTCTAAATGACTATCCCAGATCCTTTTGCCAATTTTGGTTTGATTTGATGCCTCTCCTCGGCAGAAACATTAACATCAACTCCACCAACAGCACCTTATTTTTTCATCGACGCCAATAGAGAAAAAAAAAAAAACGGTTCATTTCTTTTTGGTAACTGCTTTGAGCTTGTTAATCGTATCAACAGCAGCTACAACTTTTGTCTAGAGCCTTTAACCATCAATTCACATTAACTGTGGTACCCCTCCTAATAAGCTATCGTCCAGCAAGCAGAGAACATTTATTACAAGGCATATAATCGCTCCCTTCATCAGAGAATAAAGAAACGCTTTCATATTATTTTTATTGTTTTTGACAAGATGACTTGATTTTTATTTTAATGTTACTGATAGCAGGCGAATAGCTATAATACAAAAGGGGGATAAAGATGCAGTGCTTCAATATATATGAATGTTGGCATCATCGGGGTCGCTTTCAGATTTTGGAGAAAACCAAATGGGTCTTACCGATGCTTTACAATCAGCTTTATCTTGATTGCCGCTCATTTGGGACTCTGTTAGCTGTTTGAGTTCCTTTCCTTTTTTGAACCTGCGTAATTCAGTGAAATTTTGATTTATCTGCTTGACATCCATTACAAGTTTCTTTGTTGAAAAGAAGGTTTTAAGTCGTATAATATTTGCTGGAAATAGAAATTGATGCTTACTTACCTTCATGATATTTAGGCTCGAGACCACCTTTGAGATTCGTCTATCTTTGACCTCAAATAATGTTGTTGGTAAAGAAATGGTGGTAAATTCGTTTATTATATAGGGTCCATTGACGCCGAGACATAATGCGTATACTGTCGCTTCTAACGCTGCCATAATGATAAAGGGAATGTATATACTGGCAGTGTACTTTTTATACGACTTTGGGAAGCTTTCAACAAACTGATTCAGGTATATTTTGCTTGATAATACTGTTTTGAGTTTATCTTTATAGAATTTGGATACCAAGATATCCTTTGCTATTTCTCCTGTTGCAAAATTAGGCAACATTTTTTCATTATTTAAACTTGAGATTCATTTTAATATTTTGCCCTGTTGCCTTGATATTTTCAGTCACTGTATCGCCCCAGTGGAGCTCTGTTCCGGAACCTCGAAACAAGGTTTCTAGCAATGGTCCCCAGACCTTCACCATGTAATCGCCCTCCGACAAAAGCTTAGAATCTTTTTCATCAAAAATATAACCATCATAGAGCAAAAATTCCAATATTATCACGTGAAGCTTTTTCGCAGTACTACCATATCTCTCATTCGTCTTGAACATGCTCAATTTTTCCAAGTACCTCTTGTACTATCGGCCATTTTCATTTGACGTAAGTTGAATCTCTTGTTCAATTTCTGAATATTTCTTATATATTCTTAAAAAAATTGCCTTCTAGCCGTTCAACACAATTCCTAAGCAAAAGCAGATTATTAATAGAGCGATTTGACTATTAGTACACCATTCAGTTAAAAAAAATTTCATTCTTCTTGCGTTTACCATGTGAATATCTGTGTCATCTTTTTTGTGTACTTGAACAGAAAGAAGGTAAAAATGCGTCTTTTGCATCAAAACACTAACCTCCACTAGCCTGTCGTAGTTTGAACTTGTAAAATTTATATAATTGTCAATGTTAGTTAAATACAAATAAATATGCCTGTATTATATCACATCTAATACAATACTATGTAATGAATAACATAAATCATTAAGCTATATAACATAAACTGAGTATCTATATAAAGATAATAATTATGGCCTGATATATATCTCTATAAAAAGTTTTATAAGACTAGTGTCAGGGTCGGTTCTCAGTTGGGGACAGATAACGGATAAATACAACTCGAGATCGCCGATCAGGGTTCAAGGGTTCAATTGGTCTTTAACTCCAATTACCGATCTTCGTGTTGGTAAGTCAGAGAATTCCATATAAGTAACAGAGTATACACGGGATAACAGGAAAGTGCTAGAACACTAAGAATTGAGTACTTTACTTCAGGGACAGGGACTAGAATATATACCATTTAGGTTTAACAAAGGTAACCTTATTGTAAAGAAAAATATATAAATGGTACAAACCTGTGTGTGCATTTCCAGGTAAAACACGACTACTAGAAGGGCAGATTGAAAGCACATAAAATACACCTTATTAGGGTACTCTGGCTTGAATTATAAGTAAAGAAGATTTCTAAGAGTTGGATTTCCTCTGCTTGACGGTTTAACTTTAAATAAAAACAAACTTCTATCATACACATACGCCAAGTATTTATAAGATTGTTCATACTCAAAAGCAATATTTGATCATAATTTACGCATACAATAAACCCAGAAAACTTATTACCCACATAAGGCTCTGCATTATTGTTGTCTAAAGTAAAGTTGTCTGCTACAATTTGCTTTCTTATTTACTTACAGTGGTGAAGGGGAGGATTTCTTTATTAGTACTTAGGTATGTGACAAACCAGTTCTTTGACAGTCTCTTTTTCCTCTTTACATATTTGGCCAGAAGGTTGCTCCCTTATTTCTAAAGCCGTTCTTTTGTTTTTTAAACAAAAATGCTTTACACATACTTTGAAGATGCTGAGTAGAAATAGTTTTTGTTGATTTGCTTGAACAGAGTAATTGCTACATACTTCGTATACAAGTAGTTCATTACAAGTTAAACTGGTTGGAGACAATTTCTTTTAATATTATCCAAAATTGGTAGCATGACTACATAATGAATCATTCTGGTTTGATAGGTCATACTTTATTGAGAAATCATATAGACATCTTTGTACACAATGCACAGATTATACATAATACAATAGGCTTGTACCCTACCTGATTCATATGGAATAATACAAATTCTGCATGTCATTGCTAGCTCCTGTGCCTGAATTATAGTGGAATGTGAATTTAATTAATGCACCTGAAGCTGAGCTGTCAAATATACGAATTCCCTCTTATATGACTCTTTTATGCTACTGGATCAAGATTGCTGCTATTGATAATCAAAAATAACTATTCTGCTTACAAACAACCTATTAAGGAAAACTATAAAAAGAGCTAATTATTTTGCTGGTCATTTAAATCCAATATTATACTTAACAAAATATAACAACAGGTGCTCACTGACTCACCGCCTTTGTCTATTTATCTACCGTAAACCAATAGAAGAAGTGTCCTATACTGATTAGCGTTGATTTAACAAGAGCATTAAAATCTGTGTATTGAAAGGGTTAGTTTAATGTCCTTTCCAAGATTAATTTGAATCTCGTTTTTGCCTATCTTTGCTATAATATATAGAAACAAAGCACAATCAAGTCACCAAGCCGTAAACAATAGGCACATAGCACTAAAAGCGCGATTTCTGTACGAACTAGGCACTCTTTATTATATATTTTATTAAAATTACATAGTTGATTTTCTTGTCTTTTGCCTCTTTGGTGAAGCATTGACAGTGTCACGAGAATCAACCGATTCATCAGAAGAGTCATCCGCCAGAATCGCTGTTCAAATAATTGTCTACTGACAATGCGCTATCAGCGACGAGGCTCTATTATTAGTTTTAATTAACAAAATGCGTTCTTATTAGGTGCTGGACAATTAAAAAAACATGTGCTCTCTATACAAACCTTCACTTTCCATAGGTTTTTCAACAGTCTTGGTGTAAAACTTGAAATCAATCCCACACGGCAGGCTAAGTCGAATGACATGACATTTTCAAAGATGTAAATACCCCGACTTGCTTGGCAGCGAAAGTATCCATACCTAACGTAGTTTAATACAAATCAAAGACATAGTGTATATATGGAATAGGGCTTTATTTACTAGAAGTTAAATAGAAGGTAGTTTGGGAAATAACTATTCGTTAACTAAACTGTGAGAAGAGGCGATTTTGGAAGTTGATCAAAGGGAAATTTTGTATGTGCGTGATTGCCTATCCAGTAATAAAAAGGAGAGAGAGTGATAAAGTTGGTATAAGACAATGAAGATATGTAAAACAGCGAGTACAGAAAATACTACTTTACAAAAAGCGGGATTTCGAAACGAACTCTACTAGTTTTAACGTTGCTCACTTTATCTCCCCTCAGGCAATCTTTTTATATAATACAAATTTATTATGTATAAAAGCGAAATTACACATACTTTTTTCTTTCTTTCTATGTTTACAAGGTCTTAACTTTACCACGGAAATCTTCAATAGACTTGTAACCCTTTGCAATCATGATATCGCTCAATTCCTTCTTAAGACGATCAAAAACTTCGGGACCTTCTTCCTTCAAGACAGTACCAATTTGAACAGCACTGGCACCGGCCAAAATATGGAGGAAAGCATCTTTACCAGAAATAATACCGCCAACACCAATGACTTTCTTGTTCTTTAAACGGCGATGGAAAGCATTTACGTTAGCCAAAGCAGTGTTCAAAATAATGGCACCACCTAAACCACCAAAACCATCTTTGGGCTTGATCAAAGCAGTTTCGGTTTCAAAATCAATAGCTAAACCGTTACCGACAGAGTTGACACAAGTAACATAGGCCAAGTTATCAAATTTGTTAAAAACAGCAGCAGCAGCGTCAAAGTGAGCAATATCAAAGTAAGGAGGCAACTTGATACCAAATGGCTTTTCAATGAGAGGAGCCAACACAGACAAATGGTGTTCCATACCTTCAATGTCATAGCCCAATTGGGGCTTGCCCGGGACATTAGGACAAGAAAAGTTAATTTCAAGAACACAAGGTAAATTAGCTTCCTTGAAAGCCTTAATCATGTTGCTATTGTCTTCCAAAGACAAGCCGGAAAGTGAAACAAAGAGAGGCTTTTCTTGAGTGTAGTCAAAGTTTTTAGCGTAGTTCAAGTAAAATTCGTAACCTTCATTGGGAAGACCCATAGAATTAATACTTCCATTAGGTATAGCGCTGTAACGTGGAGAAGGATTACCCTCTCTTTTTAAGAAGGTAGCAGACTTGGTGATTAAAGAGCCAGAGCCACTTTCCAACATCAATTTCAAATCAGCTTCTGTTTGACAACAGACACCGGAAGCGTTGAAAAAGACGTTAGGAAGTTGGACACCAGCAATGGAGGTGGAGAGATCGGCCATGTTGTTATTGTGTGGAAAGAGTTGAAAGTAACGAAAAAAAAAAAAATGACAACTGAGATGGTTTTTTTTCCAAGGTAGCAGTCAAGTATAGTCACATCTATGATTTTTAAGACTGCACAGATTTTTTTTACTGGTGCCTATAATAAATGCTAAATGTAAACACTAGTATGCGACTGGTTGTTTATGAACAACACTTATTGCTGATTAAAATTACTTTTCCTTATGGCCATGAAAGGTGGTTTAAAGATATATTACATATAGACCACTACTAGAAGACATTTGGCGTGTCGTTTTCGTACATTAACTTTACGACTGAACAACTGTTGTATGCTTTAAAGGACTCGAAAATAGCGTAGATATATAATAATAGGATATCATACTTGATTGCTTCCAGAGGGAAAACAATTATTAAAACAAGTTTTCATGATATGTGTGAAAAAAAGTCAATTTATGATTAGATAATCACCCTGAAGACAACCCTCAAAAGTAATTATTTCCTGTAAAATGACAAATACCTGTAGTATTTTGTTCTTTGTTTTTTAAGCAAATGTAGCCTTTGGAATCTAAGAGAGATTGTTGACTTAAATAACGTCATAGCAAATAAATAAGGACTTTAGTTTTTAAACGAAATACTCTTTGTAATAGTGAAGATAAGCACAGAAGACATAATTACGGCTACAGGACCAAGAGCTTCTGACTACAATGGTAGTGATGAGTGAGCAAAGAACCTATTAAAATTGAATAACGATAGCATCATGACTAACTTGTGCAGCAGATCAACAACATCAAGCTAATAAAATATTATTAATTCTTTCTCCAAAGAGGTTTCAAACCCACAAATCAAACAAGAAAAGAGACTATACATCTTTGCGACTGTAAACAATTTTTGACGTGTGAAATTGCTGTAATGCAAAAATCAATTTTGTATTATGCATACTTTTTTTCCAGGCTCATGTGATTAAGGGTTTTTAAGTACTATGTTCTTTTTTTTTTTTTTTTTTTTTTTTTTTTTTTTTTTTTTTTTTTTTGGTTTTCTTCTTCTATCATTAACAACATGTCTCAATCAACTTCTGCAGTTCGTGCTGGGTACAAATACACTTGAGCCTTTTTTACATGCGTGAAATTAAACTTGATTATTTTAGACATGAACTTGACAGTAAATCTTTAGAAGCTTATTTATTAAAGTCTATTCCGGGATTTAAGAGTCCTTTGGGAGTTAGTCAATTCAACCATGGTCAATCTAATCCCACTTATTTATTAAAGGACGGAAAGTAAGTATACATGTCAGAGCTTAAAAAAGGAGTTTATGTAGATATTTACTTTTCGTTCATGTAGTCAACAGCAGTACGTCTTGCGCAAAAAGCCTCCAGGAACATTACTATCGAAAACTGCTCATGCTGTTGAACGCGAATACAAAATTATTCGTGCATTGGGAGAGAACTCAGATGTTCCTGTGCCAAAGGTCTACGCTCTTTGTGAAGATGTCAATGTGATCGGGACCCCTTTTTACGTAATGGAATTCCTTAAAGGTAGAATATTCACGGATGTTAGGATGTTGGATATACCTTATGAAGAACGCAGGAAATGGTAATGGATTGGTCGTATATCCTTTGTTGCAGTTAGTTAAACATTATGGTTATATATAGTTGGTTTTCAGCTATCGAAACGCTTGCGAAATTGCACTCTGTTGACTATAAGGCAGTAGGTCTTGACGGATATGGCAAGGATTCAGGATTTTATGCTCGTCAAATGAAATCATTGCGTAAAGTTTCAGATGCTCAAGCAGCCGTGGTAGATGAGGAGACAAATGAGACTGTCGGTTCTATTCCTCGGTTAAATGAGATGTTTGAATGGTTTAAGCGTAACGAAGTCAAAGACAAAGCAACTATTGTCCATGGTGATTTCAAAATCGACAATATGGTAAGGAACAATATCAATGATACTATTAATTAGGCAAGTCTTACGTATACGTGTGTTTCTTTATACAGATTTTCCATCCTACTGAGCCTCGCGTTATTGGTGTACTTGATTGGGAATTGTCTACTATTGGTCATCCATTGTCAGATCTTTCTAATCTTCTTCAACCTTTCTATGTTCCAAATAACTCAGGTATACAAGGCGGCCTGAAAGATCTCAAGGAACTACCTATCCCTAACCCGGAAGAGTTAATGCAATACTACTGCGCACAGTCAAACACAGCCTACCCTATTCACAGATGGTTATTTGCCGTCGCCTTCTCTTTCTTTAGAGTAAGTATGACTTCACTACTTTTATATATTCATTTTTAATGTATAATTACATTAGTTGTCCGTGATTGCACAAGGCATTGCCGCTCGAGTTGCTCGTAAACAAGCGTCATCTGCTAAAGCAAAAGAAGCAGCTGCAAAGTTTAAACCTGTGGCTTACCTCGCTTTAGAAATTGTAGACCAAGGAGATTTGGATAACAAGCAAAGTAAATTGTAAAAATAAAACTTATTAGAATATATCATTCATAATCGCTTTATTGTGCTTCCGTTCAAAGACTTGAGAACAAAGATTTTTGACCGCAAAGACTGATTGATCTTGATTTTCTGTTGCAATAATTCTACAAAAAAAAGTTGGTTTGTCTCGTCTCGCCAATAATACTTTTTTAATTTTCGCTGATAGGAACTAAGAGCCATCACAATTATGTACTCTAGAAGGCAGCTCCATAGAGGTATGTAGACGAACGATAATATTTTAAAACAGCATTGTTCTTTAAATTATAAACGAAAACTGTTTTTATTTCTTCATAATATATAGTATTATAATCTATGGCCCAAAAAAAAAAAAAAAAAAAAAAAAAACTTGAATGATGTGAGGTCTGAAACAAATCAATATATACTTTTATAGAAATGAACCAACGATTTTACAAAATGATTAAGATTAAGATTCGGATCAATCCAACGATATTTTATGTAAGACCATTAAAAGAGGAAAGGATATTGAATCATGATATGGGTGGTAGTCTTCGTTCTTGATTATATAGTTTAGTAGTGGCAGTAGCATATTGACTTATTACAGGTAGACTCAAATCGTATTGAAGTAGAGAAGATCTATTGCTATTGATAGCTACATCGTTGTTGCACTTTTTATCATGAAATATTCGAATATGTTGTACTAACAACGTTTTTTTGGTGTAGCTACAATACAATACAAAGTGAGTTCTATGTATAATATACTATTGCAAAGATAGACAAAGCAACTAACCTACGCATGCACTCATGACATTTATAGGGGCGATTGCCTGTGTGGATACGTCTATTTACAACAGAATTGATTAAGAAGGTTTGTTATGTAATTATTTATCGTATCTACCTGTGTCTCGCTAACGAACTACTGTCACTAAACCTTTTCTGACAATTAGTGAATTCACATTTATGAGGTCGTTCTCCTGAATGAGTACGTAAATGAACAGTAAGAGCCGATTTCTAACAGAAAATATAGCAAAGGGTTAGTAGTCTATATAAGCTTATAATTTCTAAAGTTCTGTACCTGAATAAACCTTTTCCCACAATGTGGCTCAATACATTGAAAAGGTCTATATCGATGTTACTATACCATATATATGGGGCTCACCGTTTTTCTACTATTGGCATACCTGTCGTTTGTATGAATCCTATAATGCCGAGAAGCATCTGAAGGTCGACCTACACAGATTATGAGTATAGCGTGTAAATATACGTATAAGGTGGTAAGCATACTGAATAGTTTATGGCATCCAGGCCAATGGCATGGATGTCTTTTTAATGGCTGAAAGGAATGATCGTTATGAACTAGCTCAGATATATCCATTGTATAAAAAAAAAAAAATAAGGGCAAGAAAAAAAGAAAGAAGATGTAGTTTGAAATCACGCTTGTTCTTATAGCTTAATTTAAGCTTTTGTTTGTTTGTTATTCGTGATAAATAAAAGCAGGAAGATTCCAGAAAAGGGATAGACATTATATCTTTCTCTTTAGAAGGAGAAATCTGATCTGCACCTCATAATGGCTAATTATATTACCCGCAACTATCTTTTGTTTCTCTTGTATAATTAGTGGAAATCATGTTAAAATTATGAAAATATACTTTAAAGTGTCTAGTAAGTGTATGAATAAATAGGAATGAATAAGACATGTTACCAACAAAAAGTAAAATTGACTCTTTTAGTAAATATTACCATTAGAGGTTTATAGGCTATATGATCATGAAACTGATGGATTGCCGTTTATAAAGATAAAGAAACTCAATTTGATCTTATCAACCAATTAAAAAATGAATTGAAATCTTACCACGGAAAAACGCTAAAAGGCAATTACCAACATATGACAACGCTGCTTAGCAACCAATAATGACATCTTGACAGCCACGGCTGTATAATGTTAAATGTCGGTAGACTCATTTAAGATTCAAGAAAGAAATTAGAAAATTCCATATTGCTTTTTTACCAAGAAACAAACATCACTACCATAAAATGTATAGCGACGATAAAGTTTCAGATTTGAGTTTTCATGGTAAGCTGCAGTTGAATGTCTACCAATCAGGGTGTTTATAATAATGGTAAATGTCAATGTATTTTAGGCTCCATTTCATAAAACTGACACATATTATTAATTTTATAAATAGTGATCTTTCCCGGGAAAATCACTTGGTATAAATATTTTTTTTGTTTTTGTTTTCTTTTTCTCCTCCTTTTCTATTATTTGTTCATTATGTCAAAACAAAGCATAGAAAGTCAAGATCAAAAACATTATGAAGAATATGCCAGCCAAACAGAAGATCACAAAACGTTGAATGACGAACCAACAGAAGAAGATTGGATCAACCTTAGAGAAGTTGCTGACAATGTCCCAAAGTCTGCTTATTTGGTTATTCTAGTTGAATTCTGTGAAAGATTCACTTATTACGGTTTGACGGGTCCTTTCCAAAACTACATTCAAAATCCACTTCCTCCGAGCTGTAAGTTGATATCAAATAGAATCACAGGCTTTTTTCTCACGTCTAATTTTACTATATTTAGTCCCTGCGGAATTACCGGGTGCCATGGGAAAGGGTCAACAAACTGCTACGGCCTTGACTACTTTCTTTCAATTCTGGTGTTATATCACCCCTATTATTGGTGCTGTTATTGCTGATCAGTACTTTGGTAAATACAAGACTATTGTTGTCTTTGCTTGTATCTATCTTGTTGGTTTAATTATCTTGACCTTGACTGCGATTCCCCCTGCTATTGCCTCCGGAGCTGCTTTCCCCGGTTTCATCGTCTCCCTTATTATCATTGGTTTAGGCACTGGCGGAATTAAAGCCAACGTTTCTCCTCTTATTGCGGAACAATACAAGAATACAAAGCCCTTTATCAAAACAATCACATCGAAAGTCTCATCAAAGCATACTTTAGATGAAGGCGATCTTCCTGTCTCCCAACCCGCTTCTTCTTCTACTGAACGTGTTATTGTTTCTCCTCAAGCTACATACCAAAAACTCTTCAATATGTTTTATTGGGGAATCAATGTAGGTTCTCTTGCTGCTTTAACCACCGTCATCTTGGAGAAAAACTGTGGTTTCTGGCAAGCTTACCTTTTACCTACTTGTGTCTTTATGGCTGGTATTGTGATTGTCGTTGCTGGAAGAAATCTTTATGTTCGTAATCCTCCACGAGGCTCTGTCTTTATTGAAACTTCTAAAGTTATTCGTTTGTCATTCAAGCACGGTTTAGAGGGTTGCAAACCTTCACTTTTAAGCCAAAAGAACCCCGAACTTGCCGCTAAAGCTACCTGGGATGACATTTTCATTGATGAACTTCGTCGTACTTTTAAGGCTTGTATTGTCTTTTGTTGGTATCCTATCTACTGGTTGTGTTACTCTCAAATGACCAACAATTTAGTCTCTATGATTGCCACCACACAAACCGGTAGTGTTCCCAACGATATCATGCAAAGTATTAATGCTCTTACACTTGTTATTGTCATTCCTATTATGGATCGTTTCTTTTACCCGCTTCTTCGTCGTTTCAATATCAACTTCCTCCCTATGGCTCGTATCACCGTTGGTTTCTTGTTTGCTTCTCTTGCAATGGGTTACACTGCTGGTATCCAAGCTTATATCTACAGCAAAGGTCCTTATTACGATCATCCCAATGGCCATGGTAAAAACGATGTTTCTGCTGCCTTGGTTGTTCCTTCCTATGTGTTAGTGGCATTCTCTGAAGTCTTTGCTTCCATCACAGGTCTTGAATACGCTTACAGAAAGGCCCCTGAGAAGATGAAGTCTTTGGTTATGGCTATTTTCTTGCTCACCAATTGTTTTGGTTCTATCCTTGGTTTTGCTCTTGTCTCTGTCGCCGTTGATCCCAAGCTCATGTGGATGTATACTGGTATTTCTTGCGCCATGTTTGTTTGCGCTATTCTCTTCTATCTGTGTCATAGAAAGAATGACAAGATGGATGTTCTTGAAGATAGTATGGGTGTCAGAGATAACAAGAATGAAGATGAAATTATCACAGAATATGAAGTCGAAGTCAAACCTGCCCCTTAATTCTTTTTTTCCCTCCCTCCGTCTCTCCTTCTTCAAATCTCCATAATCTTATATATAGATCTTATATGTATTATACCATTGGCTCTTTTTATATATATATATATAAAAAAGGACACCAAAAAAAAAGAAGAAGTAAAACCAATTACCTGTAGTATTATTGTATAGAAATAAAATATAATATTCAACGTAATAGTTTTCATTGAACTGTTATTAAGGCTACAAAATCAAGGCCATTATTGTCCCCTATTTATCCTCAAATCCGGTAAAAGAAGTACGGTACAAATCTGAATCAAAATGGGGGAAAAATAAACGTCTTTATTTCTGAGACAAGCATGTACGAAATTTATATGTATATTTACAAGAAGGGTAGTAATATAGAGAATAAGTATAGTTCTTAGGACAACATGATTCATTATGTGTAGACAATTGCTATTATTGATATAGTTACTGGAAGCTATCATCAGGGTTGTCTATAAACCAGCAAAAGACACTGCAGTAATGCTATACTACGTTGTACTGTGTAGCTTTTGCTTCTATGAAAGAATCTATTCATTTACGTACGTATTTTTATGTTTTCAACTGTTACGATATTCGAGATATTGAAGGATTAGCACATTTTGAAACAAGCAAATTTCACCAAGTTTGCCCATCCTTGATATAACACGCTTTGAAAAGTAAAGGTTTTATAACGGAAAGCATTGCCTATATACCTTTGCTTTTTGTAAAACACTGTTAAATATCTGTTTAATCAAGTTACTGTATCTTACATCAATAAAATGCATATGTTTAGCAGTAACAAGATCAATTTTATTCAGATGATAATGAGGGTTTGCATCTAGAATTATCAAGTGACAAAAGATCTCTTGTCTCCTTAATTCTTGACAAATATATTCGGCAAATGAAAAACAGCAATGCCAAAATTTTGTATCACAGAATTGCCTTTTTGTATACTTTACTCAGTTCATTAGCACAAGTTTTCGATATAAAAATATACAAATAAATCATGAAAAAAAAAAAAAAAAAAACCTCTTTTCTTTCTCCTTTTTTGTTCTTTTTATATTTTAATTGACTCTATTATTTACAAGCTTTTCTTTATTCTTATTATGACTCGATTTACAAATTTATTTGTATCAAAAAATAGAAAAGTGAATTTTGAATTGTCAATTATTATAAGGGATTTAGTTAATATTCCACTTGTAAGTGGGTATTATTATGTAAATTGGAAGTTGAAAAATGCTTCACATACATCTGGCACAACTGAAAGGTAAAAAAAAAAGGCGATTCTATTTCTTTGGCAGTGGGACTAAGCTTAAAATAGAGTGCACATTAAAGACCATCAAGTTATTTGGAATCATCCTATCAACACTATTATACAAGTGATTATTAACAAACAACAAGTCTTGAGTAGCTCAGAATTAAAACTAGAAATACTTCAAAAAGGTGGAAAAGAAATTGGATCATTGTCTATTAATTTGTCTGAGTATGCTGGATTAGGAGTAAACACTGAGCGTTACTTGTTAGAGAATTGTAAATTCAATTCTACAATAAAGGTAAAAATGTGTATTTTTCGACTTTCTTCTTCTTACACATACTGTAAAGTTATCATTACGGATGAATATAAAACCCGAAGCTACCGCCTCATCAACGTCTACAAGAGCAAGAAGTCCAGCAATTCACCCTCAATTTCAAACGTAAATTATCTTATTATACTCTACAAAAGACATATCATTAATCGACATATATGTAGCCCGCCTTTATCCAGAAATCAATTTGTTAAAGATATACCCACAATTATTCAAGAAAGAAAAAAGAAATCTGATTCGCCAGAACAAGTCCTTAGGAAATCAAAGTCTGTCATCTCTTTGGTAAGTCAATCGTTATTTCATGCAGACACACACATTAACATCTACTATAGCCTAAATTCTGTAAATTACAAACCTATAATGAAGAACCATCACCTGTAGACGTAGTTGAGAAACTCTTTGCTACCCGTGTTGACCCTGTTTAATAATTATTGTATAAATCTGTTTTTTACTAATACTAATAATTCCTGTTTAATTAATTGTGCTGGTATGACGCGAGAAGACAACAGCGATATTCAGCTTCATGTTACACACACACACGCATTACCGGGTTGACTGATTTACCCTTTATTTTATACCTATAACGGTAAATGTCCACTCGCAAGCTGAGCAATTTAATGGAAATGTTGTTTATACCGCCCTTTTCAGAAATACCAGCTCTATTCCTTATAAACACACAATTAGATTACCATATAGGAAATAGCTTGTAGATATCCTGTCAAGAATATCACATCCATGCTTCTATTACTTTTTTTAACAGTGATATTAGGGTGCAAATTCCCACAAATTGTACATATAATTCGAATTTAATCTTTCAGAAGTGGCATAAACAACTGTTGCTGCAGTACGGTACAGTACGTACTTATCAATTTGAACTCAGTTTAAATGCAAGTCACAGAGGTCCTAGTTTTTTTTTTTTTTTATCCTCAAAGACGCAGCACCTACTTTTTTTTTTTAGTGAAAGCTTTTGTATTTTTAAAACCTTCATAATCTACTTCATTTCTATTTAAGAAAAGACAAAAAGAAGCAAATTACGAAATAAATTTTATTTTCTTTTGTTGTTCTTTTAGGTACTAACCATCAACTTGTTAATGACTTGCAGTTTCTAATTTTTTACTTTAGATTATTGTATTTTTTAAAAATAGTAAAATGGCATCTCAAAATCAGGGATTACCCGTTCCAGTAGGTAATGCACCCTCAAACTACTCAAATCAATATGATCGATACGCGTATGAATCAAATCCTCAAACTGAAAAATCAAATGAAGAAAAAATAAAAGAAAAAGCCAGAAAATGGCAACAACTTCAAAACAAACGTTATGGTGAAAAGAGAAAGTTTGGTGCGTAGTTAAAAGCTCACTAAACATAAAAATACATAAAACTAACATTTTTTATTAATAGGCTTTATTGAACACGAAAAAGCAGATATGCCTCCTGAACATTTGCGTAAAATCATCAAGGACCACGGTGACATGACAGCAAAGAAATTTAGACACGATAAACGTATTTACCTCGGTGCTCTTAAATACGTTCCTCACGCCGTTTTGAAACTGTTGGAAAATATGCCTATGCCTTGGGAACAAGTCCGAGAAGTCGATGTTTTATATCACATTACTGGTGCTATCACCTTCGTTAATGAAATTCCTTGGGTTATTGAACCTGTGTATATTGCCCAATGGGGTTCCATGTGGATTATGATGCGTAGAGAAAAGCGTGATAGAAGACATTTCAAGCGTATGCGTTTTCCTCCTTTTGACGATGAAGAACCACCACTTGATTACGGTGATAATATCATGGACGTAGAACCACTCGAAGCTATTCAAATGGAATTAGACGAAGACGAAGATGACGCTGTTTATGAATGGTTTTATGACAATAAGCCTTTGTTGGATACAAAATACGTCAACGGTTCAACTTACCGCAAATGGCGTTTGGATTTACCCATCATGTCAGCCCTTTATCGTATTGCCCATCAACTTTTGTCGGATCTCACAGATAAAAACTATTTCTATCTTTTCGATCTCAACTCCTTCTTTACAGCAAAAGCTCTAAGTATGGCCATTCCTGGTGGTCCTAAGTTCGAACCTCTTTATCGTGATATGGATACTTCTGATGACGATTGGAATGAATTTAACGATATCAACAAAATTATTATTCGTCAACCTGTCCGTACAGAATACAAGATTGCTTTTCCTTTCTTATACAACTCTCTTCCTCGCAGCGTCAAGGTTTCTTGGTATCATTATCCTTCTGTTGTCTTTGTTCGTCCCGAAGATCCAGATCTCCCTGCCTTTTACTTTGACCCTATTATCAACCCCATTTCTAATAGAAATGTCAACATTGAAGCTTCAAAGCACGAAGAAGAAATCTTTGGCGACCAGGAAGAAGATACTGAGTTTACATTACCTACTTATGTAGCTCCCTTTTTGGAAGATACTGAACTTTATACTGAAAACACATCAAACGCTATTACCCTCTATTGGGCTCCTCATCCTTTCGACAAACGATCTGGTCGTACTCGTCGTGCTCAAGATGTCCCACTTGTTAAAAGTTGGTATCTTGAACATTGTCCCGCCGGTCAACCTGTCAAGGTCCGTGTCTCTTACCAAAAATTACTCAAGTGTTACGTTTTGAATGCTCTCCATCATCGTCCTCCTAAGGCATTGAACAAAAAATACTTATTCCGTAGTCTTAAGGCTACTAAATTTTTCCAAACAACTCAAATTGATTGGGTCGAAGCAGGTCTTCAAGTCTGCCGTCAAGGTTATAACATGTTGAATTTGTTAATTCACAGAAAGAATTTGAACTATCTTCACTTGGATTATAACTTTAACTTGAAGCCAGTCAAGACATTGACTACCAAGGAAAGAAAAAAGTCTCGTTTCGGTAACGCTTTCCATCTTTGTAGAGAAATCTTACGTCTTACCAAATTGATTGTGGACTCCCATGTACAATATCGTCTTGGTAACGTGGATGCTTTCCAATTGGCTGATGGTCTTCAATATATCTTCTCTCACGTTGGCCAATTAACTGGTATGTATCGTTACAAGTATCGTTTGATGAGACAAATTCGTATGTGTAAGGATTTGAAGCATTTGATCTACTACCGCTTCAATACTGGCCCCGTTGGTAAAGGTCCTGGTGTAGGTATGTGGGCTCCTGGATGGAGAGTCTGGCTTTTCTTCATGCGTGGTATTGTCCCTCTCCTTGAGCGTTGGTTGGGTAACTTACTTGCTCGTCAATTCGAAGGTAGACATTCCAAGGGCATTGCAAAGACTGTCACCAAACAGCGTGTTGATTCTCACTACGATTTGGAACTAAGAGCTGCTGTTCTTCACGATATCATGGATGCCATGCCTGAAGGTATTAAGGGTAACAAGTCTCGTACTATTCTTCAACATCTTTCTGAAGCTTGGAGAGCTTGGAAGGCCAACATCCCTTGGAAGGTGCCCGGTATGCCTGCTCCTATTGAAAACATGATTTTACGTTACATCAAGGCCAAGGCTGATTGGTGGACTAGTGTAGCTCACTACAACCGTGAACGTATTAGAAGAGGTGCTACTGTAGATAAAACTATTTGCCGTAAGAACTTGGGTCGTTTGACCCGTCTTTGGCTGAAGGCCGAACAAGAACGTCAACATAACTATCTCAAGGATGGTCCTTATATTACTGCGGAAGAAGCTGTTGCTATCTATACTTCTACTGTTCACTGGCTAGAAAGCAGAAAGTTTTCACCCATTCCTTTCCCTCCTCTCTCCTATAAGCATGATACCAAGTTGCTCATTCTTGCTCTCGAACGTCTTCGTGAAGCTTACTCTGTCCAGGGCCGTTTGAACCAAAGTCAAAGAGAAGAATTGGGCCTGATTGAACAAGCTTATGACAACCCTCATGAAGCTTTATCTCGTATTAAGCGCCTCTTATTAACTCAACGTGCTTTCAAGGAAGTTGGTATTGAATTTATGGATCTTTACTCTCATTTGATCCCTGTTTACGATATTGAACCTCTTGAAAAGATTACCGATGCTTATCTTGATCAATATCTCTGGTACGAAGCTGACAAACGTCACCTCTTCCCTGCATGGATTAAGCCTTCTGATTCTGAACCTCCACCATTGCTTGTTTACAAGTGGTGTCAAGGTATTAACAACTTGACTGACGTATGGGATACTTCAGAAGGTCAATGTAATGTTATGATGGAGACTACTTTTGATCGTGTCTATGAAAAGATTGATCTTACATTATTGGGTCGTCTTTTGCGTCTTATTCTCGATCACAACTTGGCTGATTACGCTACTGCCAAGAATAACGTTGTTTTGAACTACAAGGACATGAACCACGTAAACGCATTTGGTTTGATCCGTGGTCTTCAATTTGCATCGTTTATCTTCCAATACTATGGTCTCGTTCTTGATCTTTTGGTGTTGGGTCTCCATCGTGCAAGTGAAATGGCCGGTCCTCCTCAATTACCCAACGACTTTTTACAATATCGTGATGTCGAGACTGAATCACGTCACCCCATTCGTTTGTATTCTCGTTACATTGACCGTATCCATATCTTTTTCCGCTTTACTGCTGATGAAGCGCGTGACCTCATTCAACGTTACTTGACAGAACATCCTGATCCTAACTTTGAAAACATTGTTGGTTACAACAACAAGAGATGTTGGCCACGTGACTGTCGTATGCGTTTGATGAAACATGATGTTAACTTGGGTCGTGCTGTCTTCTGGGACATCAAGAACCGACTTCCTCGTTCATTGACTACTATTGAGTGGGAGAACAGTTTCGTTAGTGTTTACTCCAAGGACAACCCAAATCTTCTTTTCTCTATGTGTGGTTTTGAAATCCGTATTTTGCCCAAGATCAGAAGCATGAATGAAGAGTTTACGTTGAAGGATGGTGTTTGGAACTTGATCAATGAACAAACCAAGGAACGAACAGCTCAAGCTTACTTGCGTGTTGATCAAGAATCAATGGATCGTTTCCACAACCGTATCCGTCAAATTTTGATGGCTTCTGGTAGTACAACTTTCAGTAAGATTGCCAACAAGTGGAACACTGCTTTAATTGGTCTGATGACCTACTATCGTGAAGCCGTTGTCCACACACGTGAATTGCTCGATTTGCTTGTCAAGTGTGAAAATAAGATTCAAACTCGTGTCAAGATTGGTCTTAATTCCAAGATGCCTTCTCGTTTCCCTCCTGTGGTCTTTATGACCCCTAAAGAATTGGGTGGTCTTGGTATGTTGTCCATGGGTCATATCTTGATTCCTCAATCTGATTTGCGTTGGTCCAAGCAAACCGAGTCTGGCATCACTCATTTCCGTTCCGGTATGAGCCACGATCAAGATGCTTTGATTCCTAACTTGTACCGTTATATCCAATCTTGGGAATCTGAATTTATTGACTCTCAACGTGTTTGGGCCGAGTATGCATTAAAGAGACAGGAAGCTAATGCACAGAACAGACGATTGACTTTAGAAGATCTCGAAGATTCTTGGGATCGTGGTATTCCTCGTATCAACACTCTCTTCCAAAAGGATAGACACACACTTGCATACGATAAGGGCTGGCGTGTTCGTACTGATTTCAAGCAATATCAAGTCTTGAAGAACAATCCTTTCTGGTGGACTCATCAACGTCATGATGGTAAGCTTTGGAATTTGAACAATTACCGTACCGATATGATCCAAGCCCTTGGTGGTGTCGAAGGTATTTTGGAACACACTCTTTTCAAGGGTACCTACTTTACTAGTTGGGTTGGTCTTTTCTGGGAAAAAGCATGTTTCTCTGCTGATACAAAACTTATGTTGTCCAATGGTGATATTAAGGAAGCCCAACATATCACTAAAACTGATCTCTTGATGGGTGATGATGGTACACCTCGTACAATCAGTGAAATTACTAGTGGTATTTCTCTCTTGTATGAAGTCCCTAGCGGCTACGGTGAGACTTTGGTTGTCACTGGTAACCACATTCTCTGTCTCAAGTGTGTAACCCCTACTAGCAAATATATGTCTGAGAAGCAAAAATGCTGGGTTGTTTACTGGTTCGATAATAATGGCTCTTGCCGCTCTAAGCAATTTATGTATAATGAAAATGTACAAGAAGCCGAAGCTGTTGCTGACCAATTTATGGCTGATCTCATTGTTTCCGAAAAGGCTATCCCCGAAGGAAAGATTGTGGAAATGACTGTTGAGGAATTTGATTCTTTGCCTGTTACTGCTAAGCGTATGTTTAACCTTTATGGTACCGGTTTGGACTTCCCTGCACAAGAAGTCTCTGTCAACCCTTACTATCTCGGTCTTTGGTTAGGTGATAGTTCAAGAAGATCAGCAGCTGTCACTAGGGATCACGAACAAGAAGTTGTTGAATTTGTACATCGCTATGCAGAAAAAATATCTACCAAACTTCACAAGGATGGCGACATGACTGGTGTTGAGAGCTTACAAAATGTCCTCCAAGATAAGGAAGCTACTAGCCGTCTTCTCCGTGATATTTCTGATTCACGCTTACCTGATGGCGCCTTGCTTAAGGACTGTAATATGTTACTTGATGAACTTAAAAGCTTGGCTGTCAGTACTGGTAATAAGCATATTCCAAAGCAATACTTGTTCAATTCAAGAGAGGTTCGTCTCCAAGTCCTTGCAGGTTTATTGGATTCTGATGGATCTTATGATGAAAAACATCATTGCTTTGTTTTTGTTCAAGACAAGCATCGCCATGAAAAACTCTTCAATGACTTCTTATGGCTTTCAAGAAGTTTAGGATTCTTAAGCACTCCCTCTTCATTTGTGATGACTTCCACTCTTCCTAATGGTCAAGTTAATACTGGTGAATACCTTAAGGCTTATGTTAGTGGATTGATCGAAGAAGTCCCATGCTCACTTTTAGGAAAGGAGCCTCGCGAACGTGTTAATTCAACCGACCCATTGTGCTCTTCAATTGACCTTGATAACTTGGTACTTAGAAAGGTTCCCGAACCCTACTATGGTTTCCTTGTAGATGGTAACAAACGTTTCTTGCGTGATGACTTTATGGTAGTCCACAACAGTGGTTTCGAAGAAAGTATGAAGTATAAGAAGTTGACCAATGCTCAAAGATCCGGTTTGAATCAAATTCCTAATCGTCGTTTCACTCTTTGGTGGAGTCCTACTATTAACCGATCAAACGTTTATGTTGGTTTCCAAGTCCAACTCGATTTGACAGGTATCTTCATGCACGGTAAAATCCCTACTCTTAAGATTTCGCTTATTCAAATCTTCCGTGCTCACTTGTGGCAGAAGATCCATGAAGCTTTGACTATGGATTTTGCTCAAGTGTTCGATCGTGAATTGGAAGCC
The DNA here is from genome assembly GCA_000697295.1 of Mucor indicus B7402. NCBI lineage: Eukaryota > Fungi > Mucoromycota > Mucoromycetes > Mucorales > Mucoraceae > Mucor > Mucor indicus. Next base: position 21,693 of record JNEK01003021.1, read on the forward strand.
CTTCAAATTGAAACTGTCCAAAAGGAAACTATTCACCCTAGAAAGTCTTACAAGATGAACTCTTCAGCTTCCGATATTTTATTGTTTGCTGCTTACAAATGGCCTGTTTCTCGTCCTTCTCTTTTGAATGACCCTAAGGATATAATGGAGGGACCTACTACTACTAAGTACTGGCTCGATATTCAATTGAGATGGGGTGACTTTGACTCTCACGATATTGAAAGATATACTCGTGCTAAGTTCTTGGATTACACTACCGATAACATGAGTATTTATCCTTCACCCACTGGTCTTATGGTCGGTGTTGATTTAGCTTACAACCTTTACTCTGCTTATGGTAACTGGATTCCTGGTATGAAGCCTCTCGTTCAACAAGCTATGGCCAAGATTATGAAGGCTAACCCTGCTTTGTATGTCCTTCGTGAACGTATTCGTAAGGCTCTTCAATTGTATTCATCTGAACCTACAGAACCCTACTTGTCTTCAACCAACTATGGTGAATTGTTCAGTAACCAAATTATTTGGTTTGTTGATGATACCAATGTCTATCGTGTCACAATCCACAAGACCTTTGAAGGTAACTTGACCACCAAACCTATCAACGGTGCTATTTTCATCTTCAACCCTCGTACCGGTCAACTCTTCTTGAAGATTATTCATACTTCCGTATGGGCTGGTCAGAAGCGTCTCGGTCAGTTGGCCAAGTGGAAGACTGCAGAAGAAGTCGCCGCTTTGATTCGTTCACTTCCTGTCGAAGAACAACCTAAGCAAATTATTGTGACAAGAAAGGGTATGTTGGATCCTTTGGAAGTCCACTTGCTTGATTTCCCTAATATTGTCATCAAGGGTTCCGAACTTCAATTGCCATTCCAAGCCTGTCTCAAGATTGAAAAGTTTGGTGACTTGATTCTCAAGGCAACTGAACCCCAAATGGTCTTGTTCAACTTGTACGATGATTGGTTAAAGACCTTCTCTTCATACACTGCTTTCTCTCGTTTGGTTCTTATTTTGCGTGCCCTTCATGTGAATACTGAAAAGACCAAGATTATTTTGCGTCCTGATAGAAGCACCATTACTGAGCCTCATCATATCTGGCCTACGCTTACTGATGAAGAATGGGCTAAGGTTGAAGTGCAACTCAAGGACTTGATTTTGGCTGATTATGGTAAGAAGAACAACGTTAACGTTGCTTCACTTACCCAATCTGAAATCAGAGATATTATTTTGGGTATGGAAATCCAAGCACCTTCTCTTCAACGTCAACAAATTGCTGAAATTGAAAAGCAAACCAAGGAGCAATCTCAATTGACAGCTGTCACCACCAAGACACGTAACATCCACGGTGATGAAATTGTTGTTACTACTACTAGTAATTACGAACAAGCTACTTTCTCCAGTAAGACCGAATGGCGTATTCGTGCTATTTCTGCCACCAATTTGTACTTGAGAACCAACCATATCTATGTTAACTCTGATGATATTGGAGAGAACACGTATACTTATGTTATGCCCAAGAATGTCTTGAAACGATTCATTACTATTTCTGACTTGCGTACTCAAATTGCCGGTTTTATGTATGGTGTTAGTCCTCCTGATGCCCCCAATGTTAAAGAAATTCGATGTGTTGTTATTCCACCTCAATGGGGTACACACCAAACTGTCCACTTACCCAACACATTACCTGAGCATGAATATCTTAAGGACTTGGAGCCTTTGGGTTGGATCCACACTCAACCTCAAGAATTGATGAATATCTCTGCTCAAGATGTCACCACTCATGCCAAGTTATTAGCCAACAACAAATCATGGGATGGTGAAAAGACAATTACTTTGACTTGTTCATTTACCCCTGGTTCATGTTCTCTTACAGCATATAAATTGTCTCCTGGTGGCTTCGAATGGGGTAAGACAAACATCGATCCTGGCAACCAACCTCAAGGTTATTTGCCCACTCACGGCGAAAAGGTTCAAATTCTTTTATCTGATCGTTTCCTTGGTTACTTTATGGTTCCTTCGGATGTTTGGAATTACAACTTTATGGGTGCACAATGGAGTGCAAATATGAATTACAGACTCTTGTTAGACGTTCCTAAGGAATTCTATCATGAATCACATCGTGCAGCTCACTTTATGAACTTTAGTAGTGAGACTGAAACTTCAACTGAAGCAGATATTGAAGACGCCTTTGCATAAAAATATAAAATAAAATAAAATTGATTGTTGTATAAATTGTTGTGATATCAAAAGTCCCTTTTTTATTGTGTGAGCTCTCTTGCTCTTATTTACAATTGAATATAAAAAAAAATTATAGTTGCTTCTTTTTATGTTTTGTCAGGTCTAGCAATAACATTTTCAAGCTTATCTCCAAGTTTAATGAATGTATGGCGTAAAACACGAGTGTCAACTGAGAGTTTCTTTCCAAGTTCTTGAATAATAAGAGGATTGGCATCAAAGTGCATGGCCCAATATCTTTTTAAAAAGACGATTATTACAACACTTTTTTTTTAGATCAAAGTCGAAATCTATTTTTTTTTTTTGTTACCTTCCGTCTGTGAAATATTCTTGATGTCTCTTGATTCTGTGAGGGATCTTCATGTCTCCCCAATTGTCGAAACCACGAACAACACCACCACGATTAATAACATGCTTTGCTGATGTTTTTAAAAGATCTTTCAAGTTGCTCTAAAAAAAAAAAAAGGATGCTTAGTCATATATATATATATATACGTTAAAAAACAGAACATACTTCGACAATGTTATGGCGAGCAATACAGACTAATTCGTAAAAGGGCATTTTTGTATGGTAAAAAAAAAGAAAAAAAAAGAAAAGGGTAGTGAAAGGAATCCCTGAAAGTGATTCCAACCCCGGGGCAGCCAAATGTGAGAGTCACACATTTTGTTTTTTGCGGATTTTAAAAAATTGACATGATTTTGAACACATTTTGTGCATAATACAATAGCACTAGTTTTCTCTTCGTTTTGTTCTATGTTCAGGGATATGATTTTTTTACATTTGTTTCTATGGCTTACTGCAGTAGTTAGCGTTATATGCTGGCCTGTATATTTAAAGAATGGCGCAAGTTGTTTTACACCCATTCATGTTGAACTCAACATAAAGCAAAGTTTACTGACAGACTTAAACATAGGGACACCTTTTAGTAAGAACCTTTGTAAGCTTAAGCGAAAGGCATATAGTCTAATAGTTTTTTTTTTTTTTTTTTTTTACTTAGACTATGTATATAGCTTAGAAAGCTGGAAAGATGCTATTATTTCTGATATTCATATCCTTTGGTCACTGAATAGTAATGCTAGATGGTCGGTACCAAACAAAGCGGTCATTGTCTTATCGCATATTTCAATGAATCCCAAGGTGAAGACTTTTACTCTAAACGGTCATATCAGAGAGCACAGCACTGATAAATTACAAAAAACGATGGCATTTTTTGCAGATCTGAAGCTTGGTAGCTTTTCATTTGACAAATCGAAACAAAGCTGTCATAATAGTCTTTTGAAGAATTATATTCCAGAAGGTGCCTCAAAGATAACAGAAATAATCAATTATATAGACAAAAAAACCCCGTCTCAAGATGTAGTTATTGAGTTGTCACCACTCCGCGACAAAATACAGTTATTTGATGATATTTTACAATGGAGGAGCAGTATTTGTCAAACTATCAACCATAAAATTTTTGGTTCTAATACAAATGAACAGTTTATGGAAGTGTTTGATAGTGCTGTATTGCTATAAGCAACTATTATACGTCCTAATAAACAGTTGTTTGATATCTATCAAACTTGAGTAAAATGTATCAAATAAAATTTATTTAATGAAATGATTTGCAAGTCCCTTATTGTATTTGTTTCTGATGTTAAGTACACGTAAGAAATTGCTCACGGTTTAGAGGAATTGAGATAGCATGTATTTACTGTACGTGTTAGTAGAGTAACACATTGTCTTGCTCTTGTGGCAACAACGCTAAGATTGATTAATTTTGATAGATCTGCCTTAGAAAAAAGGGGTAAATGGTGTGTAGTAGATATCTAGTTGTTTCAGCAGTTATTGTGAAAATGACACCATGTCATCAGTGTTCAAAAAGAAGCTATTTATGCTGGGAAATAACCTGCATAGTATTTCTCAACGCTCTTTTAGAGACTTATGTAGAGAATATAAGCATGTGCTTACGTTGTTAGATAGTTGCTATTCAAAGCAGAAAGTGTCGTACCATAATGTGAATCAAGAAAATCTGAAAAAGCTTAGTTTACTCAGTTGATATGTTCTCCTCTCTTTCAGTTCCTTGACACCTGTAAAAGTTTATAGATTAGCAGAGAGTACCAAAGTACTAATTAGCATAAGTTCATTTGTAAAAACATGATTTCCAACCAATGTCTCAGAATAAACAGTAACACAATCTTGTTTTTTGCCTCAACAAAAAATGCAGCAAATGGATTGGGCAATAGGAGAGTCTTTTTTTTTTTTGCAGCTGTTGTTGCACAATTTATACGGAAAAAGTAAAGTTGCATTTTATTCTTCGGAAAAAGCTGGCAGACTAATATATTTATTGCAATGTCCAATCAATTTCCACTACTTTTTTAAGTTTTTTTTTTTTTTTTTTTTTTTTTCTGTTCTGTTTCTGTTTAAAGCTGTTGCAAGATGGAGTCGACTTACAAAGAAAGGTATTAAAACAGCACTAAACACAAAAAATATCCTTTATCTGACAATACCAATAAAAAGATTGAAATATTTTCGACTGGTGTTAAGTGTCGAAGATAATAGCGAAGATATTGAAGATAAATGGACTCCAGTGATCGATATGAAAGCTTTTAGAGAAGCCTGTCTTCACGGTAAATAATAGTGCTTGCGAAAAACTATCATTTTGTCAAATTCTTAACAATGTGCATTCAAAAGGTATTCCCGACGAACCAGGCTATCGGTCAACTGCATGGAAAGTTTTAATGGGCTATTTGCCACCTGACAAAAGAATGTGGGAATCAACTTTAAAGAGCTCAAGATTGACGTATTATGTTAGCTATTTACATTGTTTGTTTTTTCATTACTAATGATTTATACATAGAATTGGGTTAAAGATTTACTAGAAGAACCAGGTGAAGAACCGCCCTCGAGCGATCATGTAAGCATATGATAATACATTTATGTATTTATTCTAACAACGATAAAAAGCCTTTAAATGCTGAACCGGGATCGAAATGGGCAACCTATTTTCAAGATAATACAATTTTGGAACAAATTGACAAAGATGTCAGACGCACATTACCAGATTTTGCTTTTTTCCAACTCCATGTCCCAAAAAACCCTCTCAATCCTCTATCGCCTCCCACTCACGATGAAGAACCCATCAGAGGCTCACCTCATCTGCAAGAAACAGATCCACTCTCTGCATTAGCCACTGAAGAAACATTAACAGAAAAAGAATCAGTAGCCAAACGTTTTTCATTTGGACTTATGGGTAGACCGAGATCGGCATCAACTGCTTCCAGAAGATCACTAAAAACCAACGCAAACGCATCCCATCCTACATTATCCCCCCCTTCTGCATCTGTCAACACAAGAGCAAGATCCAATTCCAAAAGTTCCGTGCGATCGTTTTCTTCAGGTATATTGGATAGTGGCTCTGAGATTATTTCAACACCACGAAGCATTGTTCGAAAACTATCTACAGCATTCACTTCTTCAAAAAATATACACTCCAGTCTTGTTCCTAAATTAGAAAACAGCAAAAAGACCTCAAGTCAGCCCATTTGTCCCTATATCCCTTCACGCCGATCTTTGTTTAGGAGAATTGCACATTTGAATGAAGACATTGGCAACCGAGAACACCAAGATAACGGCTCTCATTTTAGCACGGGCAAAGGAGCCATGGCTGCCGATGAACAAGTGATGGATTATCATTGGGAAGCCATTGAACGCATACTCTTTATTTACGCTAAATTAAACCCAGGTGTAGGTTATGTACAGGGCATGAATGAAATTTTAGCACCCATCTATTATGTTTTTGCTGCTAAAGCTGCAGAAGATGATTTGGAAGCACAAGCCTATGCTGAAGCCGATTCCTTTTTTGTCTTTACTACACTCATGGCAGATGTACGTGATCATTTTGTTCGTTCACTAGACCAAGATGCTAGTACTGGTATCAATGCCACCATGTGGAGAATGAGTCAGCGTCTAGCATGGTTTGATAGACCTCTCTTTCGAGATTTGAGCAAAAAAGATATAAAGGAGCAATATTATGCGTTTAGATGGATCACAGTATTATGCTCACAAGAATGGGACCTACCTGATGTTATACGCTTATGGGATTCTATTTTGGCAGATCGAGGAATGCAGGAGGATGAAGGACGGTTTGAATTTTTATTAGATTTTGCTGTAGCCATGCTTTTGTAAGTTATTGTTGAAAAAAAAAAAAAAGGGAGGAGTTATGAATTTTGACATGAAAAACTTTATCTTAGGTGCATCCGTCAAGAACTTATCCAGGGCGATTTTGCTGAGAATATGCGCCTATTGCAGGTAATTGAAAAAGAAAAAAAAAAGGGGGGGCGGGTTTTAACTATATTTATAGAACTATCCTTTAGACGATATGCACTATGTATTAAATTCTGCCTATGCGATACGTGAAGCAAGATTACAAGCTATAGCTCAAGGTAGAATAATTCCAGGCGTAAATGATAGAAAAGGCAGTGGTATTATCCATGCTGATTATAGTGATACATCGTCTATTTCATCGACTGGCTCTGGTAGTCGGTTTAGAAGACTAAGAGATACAACGGATATGGCACGCGCAAGTTTGGATTCATTACGACGAGGATCAAAAGAATCTTTAGATGAGCTTTTTAAGCGAGGTTTGTCTATTAGTCGCAACAGTTTTGACGATTTTGAACGCAAACGGGCGTCTACTGGGGAAATGATGACACGAAGTTTGTCTCAGCGATTCAGTTTTGCCAATAATTTAACCAACAAAGTGAAACGTACATCTTCTGTGCATTCTGTAAATAATGCTTATTTATCTCAGCAAGGTGATCAAATACACAAAGATTGGTTACTGGCTAACCAACTAAGTGCCGCCGAGAATAATAATTTGGAGAGAAGTAGTTCTGTGTCATCCAATGCATCATCTCGCGCAGGTTCTCTCATGAATCGATTTTCTCAGCTTGTCTCTAGTAAACCAGTCGCGCCTTACGGAAATAATCAAACAACACAACAAGAATTTGATGAACGCATGCTTAGGAAGACTGACAGCGCTTATTCTTCTTCATCTGTTGTGCCCAATCCTCTCAAGAAAAATGACGATAAAAACCAACTGGCTAATAGTCTCAATTCTCGTGAAGCACTTATTAGTGCTTATAGAGGTTTTGTCTAAAAAAAAAAAAAAAAAGAACGCATCTCTCTATTTCTGATTTACCCAAAAGAAAAGAAACATCATGTTTTATATACAATACTTTATTATTTTCTTTAATATCTCATATTACTTTTATTTTACAACAATATATATTCTTTTACACAAATAATGTATATTATCATCATTTTTTTTTTTTTTTTTTTTTTTTTTATAATTTTA
>JNEK01003023.1:0-14017 GCA_000697295.1 Mucor indicus B7402
CCCCCCCCCCTTTTTTTTTTTTTTTCTTTTATTCGCATTTAGATTTTCCCTCTCATTTTTGTACATATAAAAATATCTGATGATTCAACACTCTCAAATGTAAAAAAAAAAAAAGAATATATATTATGTAATATTACTTTACTTTTTTTTCTTTTTTTTTTTTTTTACATAAAGAAATGAGTATATTGACGACTATCCAAATGCACAAACATATCGTTCAATTTAAAATGATTTAATTCTTCTTTTATCTGTAAAGCTAATACAGGAGTTAATTTTTGACATGTTGTGTCTGTATCACATCGACGGTCATATTCACTGGCTGAAAATGTTTCATGCAATTGAATGATTGGATTAAAAGAGAGTGATTTCTTACTTGAATTACTTGTATTAGTAGACTCGCTTTGAATAGTAGAACTTGTTGAAACTGTGGAAGGCGCAGGTGAAGGTAATGAATAATCTGATAACCTTTTGTTACTAAAAAAAAAAAAAAAAAAAAAAGGTTCACTATCGTCTTACCTTTCTTTTTAAAGGAAGCCGATTTCGGTATTGGATTGGGTTGCTCAGTCATTCCAAATGCTTTTTTTATTCTTTTACCAAGAGATTGTCTTCTTTTGATTGATTCATTATGTATAGTTGGTGGTGGAGGTGGTCGTCGTGTATGTCTTTTTACACTGGAATTAGATGGAGAAGGTGATGGTTGAGATCGATATCGACTACTCGCAGAAGAGACAGTTGAAGATCTTCGACTACTACTTGTGCTTTGTCTCATCATCATAGACATCATTTGTTGTTGTTGAAGGTAATGTAATTGATAATAGCTTGCTTGTAATTGCTGTTGATAAATTTCATGTTGTTGCTGCAGTGTCCACCTCATATACATCTGCTATTGAAAATGTTAATATTAGGAGATGCATGAATAAAATGAGGGGAATTTATAGTAATAAAGTCTACAACCCATTCCCCTCCTCAACACTGCTTTTTATCACTTTCTATGTCATAAAAAAATCTGATAAATTATATTTTACCTTTTCTTCTTTTATTGGCGTGGATATTTTAAGTGACATTATATCTGCTAGAGATATATCATCATCATCATCATCATAACCATCTTTTAGTTTATATGACATTGTGGTTGAAAGTTAAAAAAAAAAAAAAAAAAGGAAAGAGAAGATAAAAAAGAAAAGGCAAATGATATCCTTTGAATGACGCCCCCTCCCCTTATTTTTTTTTTTAAACCCACCCCACTCCTTCACGCAAAATAATTACCTATAGGTTAAGCGTGTTTGTTGTGCGCGTTTATATTATCTCCCTCTTACTTTAACTTTAAACTTTAATTTAATATGACCTTTCTTTGGCTCCCTCATCAAAATCTCCTTACTAATAGTCATCTCCTTTACATATTTATATATACATACATAAAAACAAATAAACATTACAGATACCTGTGAAATAATCATGCTTCAGCCGAATTGAGTTATGGGCTTGTAAAAGCACATATTTCACGTTATAGAACAAGTTTCTAAACTGACCATTTCTTTTAAATATCGCGAAATACACTTGGTTTGTATCCAATAATACCGGGATTCTAGAGGATTGTGTCTCTTTATACTATGAAGCAATGGCTTTACATGCATATAAAGAAATAGTCCTAATTTACTTTTTGAGCCGAAGCGTTACTGAAACAAAACACTGGTCTCATGGTCTTTATTATTCTGACAAAGCCCAAGAAATAACGAAAAAAAAAAAAGTTATTCTTAAGCTACCATAGAACATTTAAGATGGTTATAAAACGCGCTTTTACTGGTTGTGAACTATATCAAGTAGATGGCCTAGACAGTCTATTCTCAACTTGTCATTGAAAAAACAGCTTAATTCACCGTGTAATCCGAGATATCAACTTCATATGATTCCTTTGAAATAGAGTCAATTTACAGTTTTAAACTTGATTTCTTTATATTAAAATTAATAATGCATGAAAAAAAGAACTCCTTGAAAATCTGTAACATTTCGTAATACAAAACTTATCGCGATATGTCCATGGTAAAACGAAAAGAAAAAAACTTAAGGAGCTCTCATTTTAAAAGGTTTTAAACTGCGTTCAAGGGTATTTCGGTAAACATAATGGCATAAAAAGTATTCTTTGGAACAACTCCTTGAAAACCCCCCCCCCCAATTTGACAGTTCCTTAAAAGGATATTAAGATCGGGCAAAAAAAAACTGCTGCCCGGATCGAAAAAAGTGATGTGCGGAAGTTGAAAAACATTTGGTTTGTGAAAAGTAGTGCTAAAGCATGGCATACTTAAAAACCCTCTCTTTTTCATCATATAGACAGAATGAAGTTCTCTGCTGGTAAATATCTTGAAACCAATAGAGCGTAGAAAGAGGATATGAACATGATAGGAAAAAAAAAAGCGTGGATGGATGATGGATAACGGGGTTCGACTAGACAATGGATGATTTTTCAGGATGCTTAGTTTCAATGGACAACTTTTTTTTTTTTAAAAAAAATTCAACAACTATATAAATCTACCATTAACCAAACCAATACAACCCCGCTTTCCAATTACTGCATCACATTACTCTTTTCTTACGCTTCATTCTTTTTTTTTTTTTTTTTACGGATTTATGCTTACCTTTTTTATTTGTTAGACGTCAGTTCTTCTCGCCGTAAGAGCAGAAAGGCTCATTTCACCGCCACTTCCGATGTTCGTCGCAAGATCATGAGTGCTCCTTTGTCTAAGGAACTCCGTGAAAAGTACGGTGTTCGTTCTATCCCCGTTCGCAAGGATGACGAAGTTCAAGTTGTTCGTGGTACCTATAAGGGTCGCGAAGGTAAGATTACCCAAGTCTACCGTAAGAAGTGGGTCATCCACATCGACCGTGTTGCCCGTGAAAAGGTTAACGGTGCCACTGCTCCCATCGGTATCTCTGCCTCCAAGGTCGTTGTTACTAAGCTCAAGTTGGATAAGTCTCGTCTTGCTATCCTCGAACGCAAGGGTAAGAAAGAAGCCATGAAGCAAGTAAGTATTTAACATGTGGAATTTGTGTTTTACTCGGATATTGACTTGCCTTTTTGTTTGTAGTAAATTCTATTGTGATCGTTTTCTACAATAATAATAAAAAAATCGCTCTTGTTCTTCAAAAGTCTATTTTTTTTTTTTTTTTTTTTTTTTTTTTTTTGAAACTGTTGTGTATATGGTTGATCTGTGAGACTGGCCTGAAAATATCGTACAAGCAAACCCATATCTTTGATACCTTTTTGATGAACACTGGGAGCTTCTAATTGCATATATCTTGTCAAAGCGAATATTGTTTGATCTTTGCTTTTCGAAATTTAATTAACTTCCAATCTACAGCACTCTGTGGTCAAGTATTCGAAGCCTACTACTAAAATGAACGTAATGAAAATTTATGCTATGATAGAAGGGCTGTAATTGGTGGGGGAGCGTACATGCATATCGCCGTCTAATGATTTAAGTTGGAAGTCTGATCTGGCTACTACGTCCTCAAATAATATTGACATTTGTATAGAGAAACAACCAAAAGTCTCACAATTATTAGAGCCTCTCAGATCTTGTAAATCAAGATTAACAGGAATTCTTGGTGGAACATATACATTTTCCAAGTAAAAATTAGAATTCTTGCGTTACTTTTATAGAAAATCTTCCACTACCAAAATTAGCTTGAAAATGACCGCATCATGAGTTAATGGGAAATGTCATCATTCATACAAATTGCTGCTTGAGATTTCAGGGTAAGCATCACATCTTTTTTTATATTTTATTTTATTTATTTAGCTTATTACTCTCCTATACCTGATCTCTCAACTTAATTATTTTACACCAACACTATATTATAGAACATCACCTTTCTTGGCTCTCAAGTGGGCAACTTTCATTATGCTCCTTAAACTCCTGTTCGCACGAGTTTCAAACCGCGTCAAAAAAAAAAAAAAAAAAAAAGCATTTATATTTTGTGACACCGTGCTTTGAACAATATCGAGACTGCCCAGAAAAAAATTCAAATTGCACACATGTGGAATGGTTGCACATACGTTTTCCAATATTTACGGTTCTAGCTACAAAGGTTCCTTGTTCAGACATGTCTAAGGTTTAGATTGTAATAGCAGAGATTATCCTTTAACTAAACTCTATTGCAGACTTTAAAGTCAATGTGTCCCTGTGTTTGCTCATCTTGTTTTTGACAGCAGTTCAAAGTGTAGATAAAGCTCAGGGATGGAAGATAAACAAATCTGTATCTCCAAAAGATTGCTACCTTTGCTGTGGAAATTGAATTATTTACAGGAGCACTATCCCTAACATTATATATGAGGGCAGTAAGATTTATGGAAGTAAATCATAAAAATGAAAACCCACAAAAATCAGTAAACATGTGTTCTTACAAAACAAATTGCTACCACAGCCACATACTAAGATTGGAGGCCGCACTGATTAATAATAAATATATATTTCTTTAAACCTAGTTAATTCAGGGAAAAGTTGATAAACCCGAGATAGAACTTCTTCCATTTTATCAACTCCTTTCATAATAAATTTCTGTATATATATTATGCGTGCTGCAGAATTCCACTAGTTTACAAGCTTTATAGCTTCCTGTTGCTAATTAATATGAACGTATGTATGATGTTTCTGCTGTTATGGTAATGTTTATATATATATATATATATATATATATATATAAAAGGAGTACAAATAGAAATACAACACCTCCTCCATTATATCATACTTAAATCCATAAGGTAAATTGGAAAAACATATACTTACTAGATGTCTTATTTGATATATAATATTCTTAAGTTCTTATATACAAAAACTTCAAGCATTGTTTGGTTGAGACGCGTATAATGTCTCTCTATTGTGGAGAATAATGGGTTTACAGCGCCGGGTAGGATTTCAGAACCCTATTATTGAAAAAGATAATTGCATACCTAATACGGATCAAACAATCAATATCGTCACTAGCTGATACAAATCCAAGATACTTGCCTCGTCTTTGAGACTCAACCCTTTCACTTTATGGTAGCTTAGTTACTTATCCAGGAATACTTGAGCCACGTCTATCTTCTATCTTGTGATAGAAGAGATTATTACGTAAAAAGGAGGGGCTTTGAGTGGGAACGTGATTTGAGGAGCGCTCAATTCAGTTTCTGGTCAATGAATGCCACACAGGGTCATTTCTATGCGCCCTATTCTCCCAAATTATGTAAATATATATATACATATATATATATATTGAATAGAGGAATCGCTATAGTAGATTTTACAGCATAAAATAAGCTTCAAAAATGAGTTTTCTTCACATATGTTCAATGTAGAGTTCTATTTTTTGTGCAATTTGAAAATCTTTTAAAGGTGCGAAAATCTGTGTGTGATTCTGCTGACTTCATCCAAATTACACTTCCAACGTCAATTATAAATACACTCAGAATTTTTATCTTTTTCTTCCCCACATTCTTATTTTTTATTGAGTTGAACCATCATGGCAAAGTCCAATCTAGACAAACAATCCTATGAAGTGCCTGGATCCAGAGTCCCTGGTAGCTCGGGTAATATAAACATTGTCCTATTTTGCATAACGCTTTCTCATTATGATCTATTAGGTATCTACCGCAATGCAAAAGAACCCGTTGTGAGAGAAACAATTTCTCCCAAAATCCAAAACATGATTGATCTTTTCGACCACGGTAAGCCCACTTTCACTACGAGACCTCACCAACTAAGTCGAGAATGATGATAGGTTTGAAGGTTTCCAAGGATCGCCCTTGTGCAGGTGTCAGAACTATCAAGAACGCAGCTACAGGTGAGCGCGGACCTTACGTTTGGCAAACCTATCGTCAATTCAACCGCCGTATCAACAACTTTGGTTCTGGTCTTTTGAACTATTTGAATCACACTATGAATGATCCTCGCACTACACAAATCCCAATCGGTGTTTGGGCAGTCAACCGCCCTGAATGGTCACTCACTGATTTGGCTTGTGCTGCTTACTCCCTTTTCACAGTTTCTTTATACGATACATTAGGTCCCGATACTGTCGAGTACGTTATTAACCATGCTGAATTAGAAACGGTTGTCTGTTCCGGCGATCATATTGCTGACCTTTTGAAATTGAGAGAAAAGTTGCCTACTCTCAAGACCATCATCTCGATGGACTCTCTTGATGAGGTTGTCCGTCCAGGTGTTGCTTCAAAGCTTCAAATTGTTAAAGCCTGGGCTGCCGAGAAGAATATTAATTTGTTCGACTTTCAGTCTATTGAAGAGTTGGGGAAAAAAAACAGACGTAGCCGAAACCCTCCTAAATCAAGCGATTTATGTTGTATTATGTATACCAGTGGTACTACAGGTATGCCAAAGGTAAAAAAGATAATCGATTTGAGTTGCGTAATGGAAGAGAACTTACCTTTTTTATGAACAGGGTGCCATGTTGACCCATGGTAATTTTGTTGCTGCTGTTTCTGCTAGTTTCGACAACATGGGCGGTAAACCTGAAGATGCTGTTCTTTCTTACTTGCCGCTTGCCCACATTTACGGCCGTGTTACTGACACATTAAATTTTTACGTGGGCGGTCGACTTGGTTATTTCTCTGGCGATATGAACATGCTTATTGATGATATTCAAGAACTAAAGCCTACTATGTTTGCTTCTGTTCCTCGTCTTTTGAACCGTATTTATGCGAAAATTGTTGCATCTACTGTAAACGCTCCTGGCGTCACTGGTGCTTTGTCTCGCCGTGCTGTTGCTGCTAAATTGGCTAACCTCGAAGCCGGTAAAGGATACACACATCCTTTCTGGGATCGCTTAATTTTCAACAAGGTGAAGATGGCTCTAGGCGGTCAAGTTCATACTATTATTAGCGGTTCTGCTCCTATTGGTAAGGATGTAATGCAGTTCCTTCGTGTTGCTTTGTGTTGTGATATGCGTGAAGGTTATGGCACTACTGAAACGTGTGCTTTGTGTTGTCTTCATTATGGAAACGATCCAAAAGCTGGTCATATTGGTGGCCCTGTCACATGCAACGAAGTTAAATTGATTGACGTCCCAGAGATGGAATACCTCACTACTGATCCTCTCCCTCGAGGTGAAGTTTGTATCCGTGGTGCAAATATCTTTAAAGGTTATTACAAAGACGAAGAAAAGACAAGAGAAGCATTGGATGAAGAGGGCTGGTACCACAGTGGTGATATTGGTATGGTTGACGAGCGTGGTTGTTTCGTCATTATTGATCGTAAGAAAAATATTTTCAAATTGTCTCAAGGTGAATACATTGCACCTGAAAAGATTGAGAATGTCTATGCCAAGGATCCTATTATTGGACAAATCTTTTTGCACGGTGACTCTTTGCAAAGCACTTTAGTTGCTATCGTCGTTCCTGACCCTGATGCTTTGAGTGCTGTTGTTGCTACCCATTTACCTGAATTACATGCTAAGAAGCTAAGCTACGTTGAATTGTGTAAATTGCCTGAAGTAAACAAGTTTGTTCTTGGTATAATGACACGTGTTGGAAGCAATGCTAAATTGCGTGGGTTTGAGCAAGTCAAGGCTATTTATTTAGAGTCGAATCCTTTTACAATTGAGAATGATATTTTAACACCCACTCTCAAGGTGAAACGTCCTCAAGCTCGAAAGTATTATGAAAAAGAAATTGCTGCCCTTTATGAAATTATCAGTAATCAAGAAGAAACTGTGAAGGCAAAACTCTAAAAAAAAAAAAAAAAAACTCCATTTATTATTTTACAATACACAGCAGCATTCACCCTCATAGAGACTGTCGTCTTTTGGTTTTACTTATTTTGAAATAAACAAGCAAAAAAAAAAAAAAAAAAAGAGATCAAAAGCTATATACAGAATATGACATACAGTAAGGCATTCAGCGACGTAATGTGTGAACCCTATGTTTTTCTTTGGATCTTTAAAAGCTTTTATTTTATTCAAAGAACTCAAATGTCAATTGTTTGATTTACAATTTTTGCGGACGCATGTTTTACAAATAATTTCTGCGCCAGCTGTTTCCTCGTACAGCCCTACAACAATTCTAATGTTAAAAACTCTTATTTTGCTACTGTTTTGCCATCTTACCAACTAATCTTTCTGATAATAACTTATTGCACTGTGAACACTGGAAATGCAGGGGATGGTAATCGAACCCAAAAGCGCTCGAATATCTTCCTTGAATCCCTTTCTGGCATTTATGACACACTCGTGCATTTTGGTCTTCTGCCACAGTTGTAGGAGGTATAAAATCTAGCTCAGGCAAAGCTTTTAAAGTGGGTATGATGTGGTTCCTTGGTTTCTTGATTTGACAGTTTTTCCCGCAATGGGGTTTGCCGCCTTTTACCATAAATGTCGATGACGTGATAAAACTACCGCAATCAACACAGACAAAACATTCCTTGTGCCATGATCCATCCAATGCCGTAATATATTCTCTCGAAATTCCTTCACCACAGCCTTTACATTTCATTGCAAAGAGTTTTTCATAGTCCTCTTGACAGTAGACGTGGCCGTCCCTTTCCGAATAACTCGAGCCTTCTTCAAATGGTTTTCCGCATTCCCTGCAAAATAAATGCCCAACATGATAGTTTTTGTTCAGTGCAGTGAGCCAACGACCTGATTCAATGGGTGTTTTGCAATGATCACAGCGAGGGCTAAACAGATCGTGGTAATCAAGAGCGCAATAAGGAAATCCGTCCTTCTCGTAATATTGTATATGTTCTAGTTTTATATGACATTTTTGACACTTTAAGCACTTTGGATGCCATGACTTATTGGATGTTGTGATGGCGGTTCCACTTAGGGGCTTTTTGCAACCAGCACAGCGCACACCATAATAAATAGAATCGTAAATATCACTGCTGTTTTGGCTCGTGCTGTCATCACATTCTTCTTCGTCAGAAGTCTCTCCAGGAATAACAAGTGTTGGAACAGAGGGTATATTTTTACTAGACACATCTTCATCGTCCGAAGAATCAGGAGCTACTATAGTAGGAATAGAGGGTAAATCTGTTCTTTTTGCAGGCGTGCTCTTAACTGGACTGGTTGGTTTATCTTCGTCGTCTTCGTCATCTGATATTTTGATGTCATCAACACTTATTTCTCGCGACAAACTTAAGTCTCGGAGTATCTCTTCATCATCTGAATCGTTGTCTTCTTCATCAGAAGAGGAATAGTGAACTGGTTTTCTAAATACAAGAGAGTTTATTGCTGGTCGGGGTGGCAGTTTTTTCTTTTCTCGACACGGTAACGATGATGACTTTGGTAGCACTATGTCTTCTTTATATACTTTTGCTGATGATTCTTGGGTAGGTGATGGTATTTCCTCGTCTATCTCAGTTTTCGATAGTCTTCTGTCTACTGATGGTCGAGGGTAGGTATATGAACGTGTTGTTGTGTTTGGAACAAAGGCGTTTTTCTTCAGGGGCACCCTAATTTCAAATGGCTTTCGCCCGTACGTAGAGGATATATTTGGGCGAGGGCCCTTCAATGTCCCGCTATATTTCATGTTGTCAGAACCATGATAAATATCAGAATGCATGTCTTTAGAAAGAAAAGAAAAAAAAATCTAAGCAAAGAAGAAAAAAAAAAAAAAAGAAAAAGTTTATTTTTTAAAAAAAATGATGCGTGAATAAAAACAACTGCCTAATTTAGACATTTTATATTTTCTTTGGAAAATAATAAACAAATGATTTTTTTTTGAAAAAACCAAAAAAAAAAAAAAAAGACACGACACTATATAATACAGTCAGCCCATTTGCTGTTTAAAGTGATATTTATACACACTATTTAATCATGAGAAAATCCCTGGATATTTAAAAATAATGTTTGAACTGGTCTAGTATAATTGAGGGTACTAGGAAGATTGATAAGGGATTAAAGATTAAGCAGTGTAGCATTTCAGATTAAAGGTTGTACCTGTTATTTAAGTCATAAAGTTAATTAAAAGAAGGTAGATCATTATAGCTAATATGAACGGCTCGTATCATCTACTTTTGTTAATCCTGTAAAAGGTCAAGTTCAAACCCCAGAACAGGCATTAATATGAGAAACGCCTTTTTCTTTAGATTCCGACAAGTAAAGAAACAAGATCTATACATGAATATTAATTTTCTTAGTGCAGCCATTGTCCTTTTCTTATTTTCGTTGATCAAGTAAGTCAATGCATGGCGTTCTCGTGTATAGCAAACCAAATAGCACAATTTCTTGGATGGCAGTCCTTGTGTGTCTGGAATATCCTTTCGCGTTTTCTACTTACTGTGTGATTTACCTGTTTCAAATGTTTGTTAAACCATTCATTATTGAAGAAAACCAGTTGCCCTATCGTCATCAAAAGGGTAAAAAATGAAAAAAAAAAAAAGCAAACTATATTGCTGGTTTAACTTTTTGAACATCTCTTTTACTTTTCCTACTGCAAGTTTGACACCACTCTCCCCGTACTTTATTGGACGTATTAGATAGATTTGTATTCTGCTCCTTATGCAAGGCTTATAGTCTTTATGATTTACTTTTTTATAGAAACAAGTATGCTCTTACTGATATTAATCAGCTTTATACTGACCATCACAAAAGATGAGAACTGTATTTTCCAATTAGGCTAGAACCCTTTGTGTTAAACCAGTACCAAACTATTAATAACAAGAAGAATGCTAACATCATGTCTTGAAAGCTTCGTTTAGACTTTTTTTAGTAGATTTATTAAGATGTAAGGCTATTTTGTTTCAACATAAAACTACATGGTAGTATAAAAAATTGCAATAAGTGTCAAAAGCAACTAATGAGTCAGTACTAGAGTCTCCTTCTAAACTAATTAACATTGTAAACGAGAGACCAACAGAACATATAAATTATTATTGGAGTGGACCAAGGATGAGAGTGTCCATATTCATATAATACTACGAGAATATTACCAGCTGTTTCAAAGAAAAATAAACAGTAGAATTTGTGTTATGAATAAGCATGTATAAGCTATTGATGAAAACAACTACACCTCAGACAAGACTAGAAAAAAAAAGAGAATGGTGTTTATAAAGATGCCTAGAAAGAAGTCAATGCAATGCTTCGTACTTAATTAAACAATATAGAATACTCAATCGAGAGAAGATATAGCAGTGTAAGCTTAACATTCATGCAACGAAATGCTTCAAAACTACCTTCTTCTGTTTTCTCTTTTTTGTAAGATAGTAGCATAATAAAGTTAAATTTATTCGCAATCTGTCAGGAGCTGAAACTACATGCCAAGTAATAAAAGTGGTTTTAAACGTTAAATTATCAATACTATCGTGCCAGTGTATAGTTACATACGAGAACCCTCTAACTTTTGTAATTGAAAGCATTCATAATTAATATGTTTGCATAGATTTCCTAAAGACCAAACAAGATAGATTTGACAGGAAGGATTAGTATATATCAGCTGTAGCTACAACAATATATATTCCTAGTGCAATTTCCCCAGCTGGCTTTAGTCTTTTAGGCTTGTCAAAAATAATGATCGCACGTTTAAACATGTGGTTCGTCTTGACAGTATTATTATAGTTCTACCTGTCAAAAGTTTACAAAACTATAAAGATAAAAGAAAGCAGTAATGGGCATATACTGCGTTACAAGCTTATTACCTTGTCACTATCGGTATCAAATAACAAATTGATAATTTGATCTTGAGAATAAAATTATCAATTGGAATAGAAATAAGCGGAGAAGATTCAAGCCTGCATTACCGGAACGCAAGACTGACAATAGGAAACGGCAGAAACTGCTAAATTTAAGTCAAATCATTCATAAAGCGTTAAAATCAAAAGTTAAATAGAGCTGTCTTCTTCCTAGGCACTAGCTTCGTTTTTTTTAAGGAGCTATACAAACGATACCAAAAGTCCTCGACAAGAAGGCAATGTCGGTGTCGACTTCTAGTATCATACGGACAGTTATAAATTCTAAAAGAGGAACTGAAGTCATCAAGTATACAGTGCTTCCAACAAGCAATGTCGCAGCCAATCAAAATCGATGTCGCAGCCAATCAAAATCGATGTCGCAGGCCAATCAAAATTAATTTCATATTTTCGGAAATAGAAATCGTTATTTACGGCCTCCAGTGAATCATCTCTGACTTGCCCAATGTTGATAGAAAAGACAAAAGACAAAGATATTTGTATGAAGGAAGCAAACACGAAACGAGATTATGTGCGTTATACTGTTCAGGATAAAGCTAGGTTTTTTGATCTGAAGATCGAAAAGTGCATGAGTGCGTCAGCTGCAGCGAAACAGTTGGGTATTCACATTCGAACAGCGCAGAGATGGGTTAACCAGTATAATGTGTGTCCTGATAGCATCAATGAAGTTGATAACAGTCGTTTTATGCTCTTCAGTTAAGATGCACTTACGACCTACTTTTTTACAACTCTCAAAAATACTATCAGGACACACATTATACTGGTTAACCCATCTCTGCGCTGTTCGAATGTGAATACCCAACTGTTTCGCTGCAGCTGACGCACTCATGCACTTTTCGATCTTCAGATCAAAAAACCTAGCTTTATCCTGAACAGTATAACGCACATAATCTCGTTTCGTGTTTGCTTCCTTCATACAAATATCTTTGTCTTTTGTCTTTTCTATCAACATTGGGCAAGTCAGAGATGATTCACTGGAGGCCGTAGTTTTCAAGTACTCAGTATGTGTAGCAATTGTCTCAACAATAAATTCATTCTGATCAACAATGTAGTCCATAGGCTCAGGGCCGCCATTCTCATCAACAACCCTTCCATGCCCATCTTCATATAAAAATATTGTACTCATGTTAAATTGTAAAGTATTGATGAAGAAAAAAAAAAAAAAAAAAAAAAAAAACCACTCTTCAATTTCCGCTCGAATCTCTTTTTCTTATTTATATTTCAATCTATAATTCTATCCTCGAAATCATATTCAGAGTTGCTATGATATTTAATATAAACATCGTTTTTTTTTTTTTTTTTTTTTTTTGTTATCATATACTATATCAAGGGAAAAGTAGCGAAAATGTTATACTCACTCTGTAAAAGGAGTGAGAATAATTGACAAAAAAGGTGTGGAAGAGAGCATCGCTAACGCAGCAGAAGTACTCCAAGCATTGTTGTTAGGAACAAACATCGGCGCAAAATTAAAAGACCGCCAAAAACTATGAAGTATTACACGCACTACAAAAAAATAAAAAAGAAACTCTCAGACGGGGAATTGAACCCCGGTCTCCCGCGTGACAGGCGGGGATACTCACCACTATACTATCTGAGAGAAGTATAGATAGTGTTCTCGCGCGTTAAAAATCATACTTCTTTTATACTTTTTATTCAAACTCCGACAACATTCATACTCTGTTACATCTTTTTCCCTTTTTTAGAATACAATCACCCCTTTTTACCGCGTTCCCTCTTTCCTTTTTTAATTAACTTTATTTTTTAGCCTTTTCTTCTTAATTAGACAAGATTACTAAGCCAATTGAAAATAGCACCCCTTTGGGAAATTTTCCACCAATCACCACCGACTTCAGCAAACCTGGTACAATCATCAGCACCCCAGGTATCACCAACTCTCCAATAAACAACAACAAGCGTAAGGCTACACAACAACCTTACCAAACAAAAATTCCTAATATTAAAAAAATCACTCCACCACCTGCCACCATCCCTGATATGGAAAACAACATTTTGGCACAAAAAATTCAACAACTCGAAAGTAGCTTTCTCGAAATGAGAAGTGAACTCGATCTTATCAAGCAATTGCAACAAGAAAATGCTGATCTCAAGTCACAATTAGAGGCTGCACTACTTGAAATTGAACAACTAAAGCAAAAAACGACAAAAATTACCCCTCCGCAACCACTCATTGATATTTCAACCTCCTCCACTGCGGACAGTCAATGGGCAGTTGTCACCAAAAAAAAATACAAAACTACAAAATCCTCAAAAACAACAACAAAAACCATCTCAACAACAAAAGTTAAAATCTCAACAACAAAAACAACAAAAACAAAAAT
>JNEK01003024.1:0-18731 GCA_000697295.1 Mucor indicus B7402
TAACTGAAAAGAACAGAATATAAAAGTTCCATCATTGACTGAAGCTTCTCGATAAAATTCACATTTAAAATAGTTTTTGTTCGCGTGTCCCTTCTTTTCACAATCTACGCAGGTCATATCTAATGGTAATAAGTATATGTAAACAATACAGAAGTATAGATGTATCCATTGTTTACCTTTAAAGAGGTTATTCACATCTTCACCTTCAAGCTTTTTTCTTTTGTTGAGAACTGATTGTTTTTTTTCGCGAATAAAATTTTTGAACATGTTGTCAAATATGTAAAAAGAAAAGAGATCTGCGTTTATCAATTTCATTCAACTTTTTAACGTGACTAGCAGCACGTCAACTGATTTTAATCATAGAAATAGTATAAACATTTGCTCAATCGAGTGCAGCTAACACTACTTTTGCAGCAATAAATGCGCAACGACATTTGATAACAACTTACCACTGGCACTACTTACTCAACAACAAAACATATCTGCTGCATTGGTTTGCTCTTTTATACGCCTTCTCTGCCCATTACAGTATTCTTAGTCTTTTGCCAAAATGATCGAGGCGGTTTCTTTATATATTTTTAACCTCATATATCGTAGCAATTAAACAGTTGCCCAGCTTTAAAGAGAGATAATCTGATGTATAAACTAAGCAGCTTGTTTGATTTGCTTTTTTGGCGAGATTTATAAGAAATTGCATTAATATACTGTACATATTTATGCAGCTGTCAGAACTACAAAGATAGAGAAAGCAAAAAACAGACACAGAGTTAAAGTGTTGATTGCAAGCGTTTTGTATCTTTTGATTGAAAACATGAAAATCAAAGGTAAATATATATACCTATTATTAAACATCCCATGTCTTCTGTTTGTCTGAAAATTAACATTCTTTTTTTCTGAATTTCCATTTTTATTATGTCCAAAAAAGGTAAGCAACACGTCTAAAAATTAATTTTAATTCGTCCACAAAAAAAAACTAACATTGTCCGAATCTAAAGTTTAAAAACTGTATCATCAGAAACAAACTGCCCCCCCTTTTTTTTTTTCTAAACAATACATTTTTATAATTTGAGAAAAATGTCCACAGTTTCTAGAGCACTTGATGACAGCGAAGTCTTTAATGAGATGAAAAAGATGGTAGAGTAAGATTATCCTTCTTAAATCAATCCACTAACAATAAACAACAAAAAAAAAAAAAAGGTTGCTTTCATTAAGCAAGAAGCCTTAGAAAAAGCAAGAGAAATTAAAGTCAAGGTAAACTCAATGAATGGAAATAAATTATGCATCCGAAATTAAAGGACATGTTTTTCTTAGGCCGATGAAGAATTCAACATTGAAAAGGTATGCCTTTGTTTGCAATACGTGTTTGCTTTACATGTTAATGACTTTTTGAAAAGGCCAAGATTGTTCGTCAAGAATCTTTAAATATTGAGGCAGTATTTGAACGTAAAATCAAGCAAGCTGAAGTGCAAAAGAGAATGTAAGTTGAAACAAATATGTATAATTTCCCTTTAATAAAGAATAACAATAGTGCCCAATCAAATCATATCAATAAAGCTCGCTTAAGAATTCTCCAAGAACGTCAACAATCTCTCGACGATTTATTTGAAAGTGCTGACTCTCTTATTCATGAAATTTCAAACGACTCAGAAAAATACACTACTTTACTTGAAGGTCTTATTCTTCAAGGTTCTTATGCTCTTATGGAAGATCAAATTATCATTCGTGCTCGCGAAAAAGACGTTGACCAGGTCAAGTCTGTACTTGATACTGTTGCAGATAAATATGAAGAAAGTTTAAAATCTCGACCAGAATTCACAATTAGTGAGGAATATCTTCCTTCTTCAAGGTATATCAAAAAGATGATGAAGCATAGCCATAATTATTAACATAAATTAATAGCGCTGGTGGTGTTGTTATGACTGGTTTTAATGGTAAAATTACTGTTGATAACACACTTGGTGCTCGTTTGGACATTGCAAAGGAGGACATGTTACCTCAAATTCGCGTCGCGTTGTTTGGTCATTCTCCTAGTAGAACTTTCTTTAACTAATAGCTGCTGTCTCCCTTTACATATATATATATATATATACGATATGTTTATTTTATATAAATCATTTATTGATCCTTCTTTTCTTGATGTTTGTCGTGAGTGGCTAATTCGACACCTTCCTTAATTCGTTCTTTAGCGATTTTCGTGGCTTCTCCAGCTACAGCTGTAATAATGCGTTCAATAGGTCCCCAAAGATTCAATGCAAAAATAATATAACCAAAGGATATACACAGGACAAATAAGATCATGTAAAGAGGGTTCCTAAGAATGGTCATGAACTCGTTCCAACCAAGGAAGACCATAGCAGCAATGGCCCAGTTGGGTATCTTGGCAGTGGTGGCAACCACAGATCGTTTTGCTTCAAGATAAAATGCATCTGATTCACGCTTAAAACGATTGGATATATCAATTTGCTTTGCTTCACTGAGGATGATAAGCGATTGTCCAAAATCAAAATCGTCTGTAGATTCAATGCCAAACTCGGGATCTTGTTTTAAATCGACTTTTGAGTATAATGAAATTAAGATCAACGTCTAAAATAACTGTCCGTTAAGATTCATGCATTGAAGTCCGACTATATACACTTACATCTTCTCTAGCCTTTTTAAAGTAAGAATCAATGTCGTCCTCAGGCTTCCAAACACGAGGAAGACCTTTATCATCATATCTAAAATTTTCTTCAAAACTATTGTAATATAAGAAGAAGATTCGTATTGTCGCGATTCATTTTGTTACCTGGAACGTAATTTCAAAAGGAGCATAGCATCAGCCAACTCTTCGTCAATTTTTTTACGAAGAACAGTCCAAGCTTGTAGCTGAAGGTCCTTGATAGAGTCGCTTAGTTCTTTTTCGGAAGAGTCAAAACCTATTATACACGAATACGCATTTGCATTTTTTTTCTACATTGCGTAAAGTTGGACTTACTATTAGCTGTTTTATTCAAACTAACTTGACCATGATCGACTGTTTTGGTATATGCTTGAACAATCTTATGCCACATGTCATTACTGGGATGATTTAAAGCAATGGTTACGGGTTCCGATAGCTCATTTTCAACTTGTTTCTATACGTTAAAGATACATTAATTAGGCGTTCTAATCGAATACATGGTATAATTACAGATAAGGCCTTTGATAGCTTTTTGAATTCATCAGTACGAGCTTTTGCTGACTGTTCAGAAATTCCTTCCTGGAGAGCTTCATACTCACTATTGTAAGACCAATCGGTTTCAGGTAGGACGATAACTATAAAACCATTGATTAATGTTGCTTCATTCACTTTCTGGTTATGTATTCTACTATACCTTTAGCTCCTTCCAAGAAGAAATTGGTAGCAGTAGCTAAACATTCTTTTACAGATTCAACAAAGTTGTAACTTGGTTTCTGTAATTCGGACTTTAACTGTTCACCAAACAAAACTAAAGCCTTTTTATGTAAATTCTTGAGTTGGGCAACAAACAAAACGTTTAGTTGTGTATTTAGCTTGTTAAGCAAGTCCATTCTTTTCTTCTCATAAACGCCTTGGTGATAGCGGGAAGCATTTTTATCAAATGAGGCAAGAGCTACCTGGCGAGTATCGAGCATGGTTTTACCCAATTCATCAACAATAGTGGCCTTTTCTAGAATAGGTTGCTTTAATGGGGCCAATGACTTGGAAAACACTTCGAAAGCGGCCTAAATAAAAATTACACTTATTACTCAATGGCTTTATGTGATAAAGAGGATATTTCATTACATTTGAGATTTCATCACATCTGTATTGGGCTAATAGTTCTTGTTGTGTTGGCAAGTCAAGGTCCTTGTTTGTAAGCACTTTATCCCAGATTCCAGAAGCATAAATATGATAACCATCTGCAGGAATTCTCTTGTGGTATTCAGGGCGGAAAACAAAATCTGGATTTTCGGGATCATTAAATCTAAAAAAAATCAATAAGGTGCTGATGAGAGAAACACTGCTTACATACCTTTTTCGAAGATTAGCAACCTCCTCATTAAATTTCTCTGGTAAGAGAACTTTATGAGGCAATCCAGTATACATGAAATCAAAGTAATCATGAATTTGACAGTCCTCGAGTCCTTCGGGCTAAAAAATACAGGATAAATAATCTACTGTAACAAAAAGCTCATACCTTACCTTAGATAAACCAGACCAAATTTTTTCCAAATCAGTTTGTAAAGTTTTTGCCAAGTTAGCCAAGGGAGTTGAACCAACATGATCTCTTATCACGATAAATAAAAGAGTTTTCTCCTTACTAAAATAGATATTAAATTCATTACACTATATTTCAACGAAGGCTGTTTTCTTAATACCTTTTTTGAGTTTGGAATAACTGTAAATTGACTTCAAAGACAGTTTTCAATAAGCCCATGTTAGCACCTTGATAAAGGCCTACTTGGTGCTCCCATAAGTTAAGAATAATGACTTCACTTGTGGCCATGGAGAATAAAGCAGATTTACGCTCAAAGTCTTGATCTTCACCACGTTCTCTACCATCTGTACCTTCAACATCCATAACAAGAACATGCATACCCCTACCACGAGATATCCAAATACCCTTTGTTGTTTGACTTCTTTGATTTTCATTCATAACATCAAAGGAGGTGCCAAATAAACCGTTTAAAAGCGTACCTTTGAAGGAGAAATGACGTTACTATTTCTACTTGCGCGTTGTATTTGGTATAAAACTTACTTTTGCCAGTACTCTGAGAACCAAATACAGCAACAACGTTATATTTGAAACCAGCTTCGGCCAAGTTCCATTTTTCGAGATAAGAAGGTAACTCCTCACTAATGTAAGTAATTTAAATGAGCCTGAAAAAACTTGGATGAATTCTGAAAATTACGTGAATTTTTGATGTTCATCAATGATTTGAAGGCGAGGAATAAGCTGAGTATCTTTGTCCCAATCAGAAGTAGAGATTGAACCTTTTGAAACTGGAGGGGTTGGTTGACCAGTGATAGTGCTTTCCTCAATCGTCCTTTAATTTTTTTTTTTTTTTTAGAAATGTTATTGTTGGTTTGCATTTTACAATCTTACATATTTGCGAATACGTGTTCTCCTTGCAACGAAACAAAGAAAAAAGGGAAATATTTTTTTTTTTTTTTTGTTTATATTTAATAAAGCATGTGAAAGGTTGTACAACAACTTGGCTTATAGTTTAAGGGAAGGGGAGAAGGAGAAGAACTAAACTTTAACCGTACAGCAATAAATGCCACGTATCAGTTGCAGTCTATCTGCTATATACAGATTCTCCTGTTTTCAGTGATCTACTTTTGCGTACCTGACCAATGTCGGTATATCACCGTCAGCAAAAAATTTTTGCTGGGTAACTCAAATGCATCTTAAATTCTACCATGTCCGCTACAGGACAATATTCTCTGTTGCTCCGATCGTATGGAGAAAGAACTTACTGTAAGTATACGGTATAAATAGGCAATGCTATAAAAAAAAAGACTTTTTTTTTTAGTTTGAAACCAGAAGGGCTCAAAAAGAACACTCCACCTTCAACAAAAAATTGCCAGAAGATAAACAGGCGTTGATATTCAAAAAAAAAAAAAAAAAAAATGCTTTCAATGATGAAGCTACTTTCAGCATCCAAATGACGCGTGATAGAGCTTGGTAAAACAGTCTAATTAAAGTCCATAGGTGCATTATGTAATATTAGCATGGTTGACTGTGTATCATTTTTTGATACTTGATAGTCTCCAAGATTGAACCTCTTCAGAGAGCAATTATCGTAAGCTCGAGAACCGGTTATCTCAATCCAAGTCAAAAGAGAGAAGGAAAAAGCATTTAAAGAAGGCGCAATATCTTGTCACAAGAACGATAATCATGAATTCATTGCCCTCATTTAGTTCTTATAGATGATAATATCAATACAAAAGGGAGCAAGCCAAAAATGCACGAATACACGCTTAGAATTTTAAGCTCGGTTAGAGAGTGTTTGTCAATAATTCTCTGAATGAAAACTTTACTCTTATTACATCCCGTGTTGTACAACAAACATGTCAAAGTGCTATTGTTTATAATTGCTTAAGATAAACTCAACATTTTGAAAGCTACTCGGATCTTTGTTATAACGAAGAGCCCGCTTGTCAGACAAAATTATGGCTTACCTCCTTAACTTTATAAAAGTGGGTTCTGAAAAAGCTTGCAATGGACTTTACCCGAACGATGAGTTTGTCCAATAAAATTTGCTTTATTTTTTACATTCCCGATTCGCAGCGTGTGTGCATCTCGAAAAATCTAAGTATCACCAACCGCAACTATAGGATATTTTTTTTCTTTTCTTCCTTTTTTATAAAAATAAAAATAAATAATGAACGAAGCTAAATACCAATTGTTATGTGTACTTCAAGAAGCGATATCTGAAGATTACCATAAAATAAAACAGGCCGAAGAAACTTTAAAACAATGGGAGAATGAAGCGTGTTTTATGACAGTGATGCAAGTAAAATTTTTGTAATAACTTGTGCTTGTTTTCAATGCTCTGACTATAATCATTAGGATATATTTTATGATCAATCGGTCGAGCATAATATCCGTTTCATGAGTGGCATCTACCTCAAAAACAGTTTGGATCGTATCTGGAAAACAACTACGGAAAGGTAAGGTTGATTTCTATTTTTATTTTTACTCTCTTTAAAACTTGCCTAGTTTTGATGAGAAGCGGATATTTCGTGAGCGTATACTTCAGTTTATTCAAGAGCCCAGTAGAAAGGTAAAATGCATTCTCGGATCTTCGTCTTGTCTGATTCTTTCTTCTAACAGCTTGCATTGCAAAATGCTATCATTGCTTCAAAAATTGCACGATTTGATTACCCTGATAATTGGCCACAACTGTTCTCAACTTTAATACACTCTATTGAATCAGCAAACCTTCAACACGTTGACCAAGCTAGATTAATACATTACAGAGTATTGGAGATGTCAAGTGAACTACTATCTACAACTAATAATATTTGGTTAAGCGAAGCTACATCGAATATCTTTCAAGCTGTAGTTCAAGTTTACTTGATTTATATCGATCGTGTTGTTACCCCAATAGCCCAATCAGAAGACAGAGACGCGTTTTTGATTGATCTCGATATTATAGCCATCTGTATTAAATGCTTGCGTGCACTAATGGTCAACAATATCAAAAACTTTCATAAATTTGACGAGACAAGGGTAATGTGCATTATCAATTTTAAAGTAGGTCATTGTCAAACTGTCAAAATTTTAGAACATAGTCCAAGTTACTTTTAAACATTTGGGAGAGATTGTAAAATATAGTAGGCCTTGTTTTTCTTTAATTATGTATCAAACAACTAAGCTTGTTTTTCACGTTAAAAGGATCAAGGACAATGCAATGCCAACCTGATGAAAGTATCCAAGATAAACTAGAAGACATTATCGAAGAATACGGTTCATTTTACTTGGGGATACACAAAAGTCATCCTGTTTCGACAATATTATGCCCAGCATGGCTAGATATACTAAATTGCTACTGGCAGAGTATTGTTATCCATCGAGGCCAAGTTGAGATCCCCCAGGAAAACGTATCCGATCAATACCTCTTACATGGTCTGTTATTAATTAACTTTACAATCAAATTATTTTCACACAAATCAGCATCGCTGGAAAAAACCGTATCGTCTTTAACAGAAGAAGAAAAACAATTACAGGTAGATGCAGCTCGATTGATCCAGGATCGTTTTCTAACACAAGATTTTATCCTTAAATGTGCTGAAGTTTTAATTACACAATACATGCAACTAACAACAGACGATCTTTTGCAATGGGACGACGATCCTGAAGGATGGGCGAATACTGTCGACACAGAAAACTGGGAGTTTGAATTAAGACCATGTGCTGAGACGACATTTATGAACTTGCTGAACCAGTATGCCGACGAGCTAGCGCCACTAATTATAAATCTAATTGAACGCTTGGATATTGTAACTGACCAGCCAAGTCTATTACTGAAAGATGCAGTGTATGCTGCTATTGGGTTAGGCGCACATTCTTTATATGGAAGACTTGATTTTGAATCGTTGACGATAAATCGTTTCGTTGCTGAAGTGGTCAACAAAGATCACCAATACAAAATCTTAAGACGCCGCATAGCCTGGATATTAGGCAAATGGGTTGTGAATGACCTCAACCCAAATTGCAAAAGAGTCATTTATGAAATGCTCATTCGATTGATGGCTAAAAACGAGGATCTTGTCGTACGGCTAACGTCTGCCTTTGGATTGAAGTTAGCTGTCGACGATTTTGACTTTGATATAAATATTGCAGTAACTTACCTTGGTTCCTTATTCGCTTCCTTACTTAATCTTTTGAAAGAATGCGAGGATCCTGACACAACAATGAAGCTGATATCTACCGTTAATACAATAATGGAAAAAGGGGGCCCCAAGGTAAGAATTTTCCCAAACAAACGTATCGCATCACTTATCATTTCTACGAAAAGATTACTCCTTATTCTTCTCAACTTATTCAACTTCTGGTGCCTCTATGGAATCCAACTGCAAATCCTTTGCTTCAATCTTCACTTGTCATTACATTTACTAAACTTACCAAGGTAAGAGATGATTCATATAGCTGAGGAAAAGCATCTCAATAATCCATATTTATTTTAAGGCAATGAATGAGCGATCTTTTCAACTGCAGCCTTTGCTTATTCCGATGCTTAGCTATTGTACTGATCTCAATAATGTAAGTTTCCAAATACAGTGCTATGTTTTCATTTCTTTTTTTTTTTTTTAAAAAAAAAAAACCACTAGGAAGCCCATATCTATCTTTTAGAGGACTCGCTAGACCTTTGGTGGACAATGTTACAAACAACGCCAATGCCAACGCCTTTTATGATGCCTCTCTTTCCAAATATAGTAGGAATGATAGACAGCGATATTGATAATTTCAGAAAGATTTTAAAGATAATTGAAAGTTACACTTTGCTAGACCCACAGTCCACCTTACAGCCAGCAAGTCTATTATCTGCCTTATTTGAAAAGTTGGCGTCAAAGATTTTAATATGTAAAGCCGACGATGCTTCGTATATATCTAAAACAATCGATTTGATACTTCAGAGAATTTCTATTCAAATATATGGAAACGCGCTTGTACAATCTGGCTTGCTGACAAGCATTTTGAGCATGTTATTACAAAGCCAGGTACGATAGATTAACTTACTATGCAGATTTGATTTTTGTTATAACGTTACCATTAGTTGTATGATTATGCGCTTATGTTTTATATGAACATCTTCGCGCGCCTTGCAATATATGATGCCGATTTTGTTATCAAAACCATTCAGTTGATCGGTCAACAGCAGCAAGCACCTGAGGAATTTGTAGACATAGTATTAGATAGTTGGATCAAGAAAGTGAGTACATAAAGATACCCAAGCTTTCCTATGTATTATTAAACATTTATGGAATGCATAGAGTCATAGCATAAACCAGAAGATGGCTAGAAGGCTATCATGCCTAGGTTTTACAAGTTTACTGTCAACAAAAGAACCATCTATCATCAGGAGATTACCCGAAATTATAGATGTTCTGGTTGAATTAACTAATGATGAAGAAATATCAAGGTTAGTTCTATTAATTTGTATCATATGAGGGTCAACTAAAAAACAGAAAAAGTCGGGCACCCTATGCTATAACAGAAGATGAATTAGAAAGTGACGCCTTTGAAGTAAAGAACTGTGCCGAGAAATTGAGAAGAAACATGGTAAAACATTAAATACCAAATGAGTTAGTCTACTTATGCACAAAACAACAGGTTTATCAAAGCGACCCAGTTGTCAATACAGACATAGTTCGCCATATCAAGCAAACACTTGGAGATTTGTCCACCAGCTTACCTTTACATGCATCTCTTACCGAAAAAGTCAAGCAGTTTTTATAGCCATAAAATCTATTACAAATGATAATGTTTTCGTTTTATTGATTAACTTTAATTAATAACGATGGGTTGAAGAAGATAATAAATATTGACAGTGTTTTAGGGAATAATTTACATTTTAAGAGGACTTTTCGTTAGAGGTTTGCTGGGCTGGGAACCACTGCTCCCATTTGTTTTTAGCTGCCTCTCTAAATCTAGCCATGACAGTGGAAGCATCGTCTAAAGCAGGACGGACATCTAAATGGAATACAGGTACACCAGGGACATCTTCAGGTGCTTCATAATAGTCTATAACATATCTTCTAGTTTGCCCACATCTGCTTACATACCAATCGTGTCTATCGAAAGGTTTAGGTGCCCTAAAGTTTACATCAGTAAAAGCCTTTTACACATTGTTTTAATAGAATGAACTAACCCAAAAAATGAATGCCATCTAGCTTTAGGGCTGATTTCTTTAGGTCTACCCTGAAATTTTGATAAATAAGGATCTTCCTTACAATCACTAAAAGCAATGATGTCAAAAAAAAAAAAAAACCCCTGTTTTGTTTGTCCTTTAGATATGCTTACCATTTAAACTTAGATTCCCACTTGAGTACTTCATTCCATGCCTCTTCATTCAAAAAGTTGTGAATATCAACCATAGTCTCAATTTCTTCTTCAGGTGTCTCCCAACCCTTCCTTCTCAAAGCATTATAAAATTGCTGTGGGCTAGGGTATTCCCATCTTGCGCCGTCTGAGTTAGACTTGGGAATGGAGGAGATCACTCGCTCGGTTGGCAAATCAATCTTTTGATCGTGCTGGGGAGTTTGGGCCAAGTCAGGCATCATGTTTGACTTGTTCAATTCGCTGTCGTCAGTCTTATGCATGGGGCAGCCAGGAGGAATTGTTTGTGGCTTTTTTTCAGGCACTGGCTCTTGCTTTTCAGGTTGATGCATAGGGCAGCCAGGAGGAATAGTTGAATGTTTCTTTTCAACTGCGGGCTCTTTGATAGGCATAGGGCAAAAAGGACCGTCAGCTTCTTTTTTCTTTTCTTCGGTATGCATAGGGCAACCAGCAGGGGGATTCATTTTATCAGACATTGTACTTCTATTGAAAAAAAAAAAAAAAAAAAAAAGAAAGTAACTAGGGAATGCCCTGCTCATTTCTTTTTTTGGAGTGGTGGAGGAGTTTTCCGACTGACGTTTATTTTAAAACGTCACAAAACATATTTGTTTAAAGCGCTTGCATGATTTGTCAATTTATTGTAGGCTATTCAATACTTTAGAATGATTTGAAAGCAGCCTTTATAAGTTTCCTAAATGAGCTTAATAAACTGATAAGAGAGCTCAAGCGACTTATTAACATACTGCCTGTATAGTATTATATTATTTTTTAGCTTGAGTGGTGCTTCTTCATTGGCCTCATTTGAACCTGAAAGACTTTAGTTTATTTATTTTCTTTACAATCATAGTAGTTCGAGAAGATAGTAACGCTGAGCTATAGATTATCACTTTTAATAGCGTTCAAGTAGTCTATGGATCTTATGCAATGCAAATTTGTAACTAACTTAAAAAAGAAGAAAAATAAAGCATACATACCGTGCACTGAATGCATATTATATTGTGATAGCTTTTGAAATTAAGTAATAGTTAAATTACAACCCAATATAATATTTTTGCATGGATGTTAACATTATATAGTCTAATCTAATAGTGCTTAATTCTGTTGATTCAGAGAAAGTATTATCCACATACATACATACATACATACAAAATCCTTAGTGGTTACACAGATTGTACCATAAATTCATTAAATTGTTGTATTTGCATTGAATTTTATGCATAACTTCAATTCCTGATTACAGGACGTTTTTGGGAAAGTTGAAATCACGTCAACTTTAAGAATCTTGCATAAAGTAAGATCTAAGTGCTATTAGAACATCAAATTGCTATTACTAATCAAAGCTGATTATGTTTATAAAAAGTGACTTCTTGACACTTTATCTCTCTCAAACATTCTGATAATACTTGAAAAATGCCTACTGTTCAACTCAAGAACTCTTCACAACCAGATTTTACTTATTTACCTGATCTCGCTAATTATAAGGCTCGTACTGCTCGCCGTCTAGCAGAGGAGCAACTAGAAAAGGAGCTTCCTGAAGGTTTCCCCTCACAACTAGAAGGACCCAAACTTTGGAAAGGATCTGACTACGAAGGAAAAGAATCTGAATGGGTCTATGAATTAACAGAGCAAGAACTCAAAGAAATCGATGATGCTGTTCATGATTTTGAAGCAACAGAAAAGCCATTCTCAGAAATTTCTCAAGAAACCTTCAAATTACCAACAGCTGGTCCTCATATTAAGCAATTAACTCAAGACCATGTTGTTGATGGACGTGGCTTCATTACCATTAGAGGCCTTAATCCTGACAAATACACAAGAGCTCAAAATATAATTGCATATACTGGCTTATCTGCTTATGTCGGAAAACGTGGCCTTCAAGGAAGACACACAATTGGTAAGAGCAATATTAGCATTACTGAGACACTACAACTAAAAAAACATGAAAACTTAGCCCATATCAAAGACCTTGTACCAGAGAAAGGCTTAGATGACATAGTTGCACCAGCATATACAAATGACCATCAAGTGTACCATACAGATGCTGGCGATATCATTTCTCTTTATGCCATTGGTGTCGCAGAAGAAGGTGGTAAATCTCGTATTGCCTCCAGTTGGACAGTCTATAATGAAATTGCCAAGACCCGCCCAGATTTGATTCATACCTTGTCTAACGATTGGCCATTCCAAGTGTAAGTACTAGGCAACCAATGTTTATTAACTGTATTAGTAATATATTTTTATATATAAAGCGACCTCTTGAAAGAAAAGACACCTTACAAGTTGCGTCCTTTGCTCTTCTATCATGATAATAAGTTGATCATTCAATATGCCCGTCGTAATTTTACTGGATTCGGTAAAAATCCTAGACGCGAAGATATTCCTCCTATTACTGAAGCTCAGGCTGAAGCTCTTGATGCTCTCCACTACACTGCTGAAAAGTACAATCTTGGAGTTGATTTCCAAAAAGGTGATATTCAATACATTAATAATTTATCTATCTTTCATGCTCGTGATGGATATGTTGACAGTGAAAAGAATACGTAAGTGAATTGTAGTTTTCTGGGAATTTATTTAATTCTATTATACATAGTCGCCATCTCCTTCGTCTATGGTTACACCCCGAAAATGCTTGGAAGATTCCTGAACAGCTTCAGTCTAACTGGGACGCCATTTACTTTAACGAACGCGAAGAAATTTTCCCTCTGGAAGCAACCTTTCGTCTTATTTAAATGATTTTATTTTGTTCTATGATCAATAAATAAATATAGTTTTTTTTGCCTATACAATAATATAAAAGAAAATTCACAGATTAAAATTTATGATTATGAATGTCACTCTGTTAGTAACTATTTGAAATTTCAATATGGACAACTATGAGTCAGCAAAAAAAAAAAAAAAAAAAAAAATTAAAAATAGGTGTTTTTTTTTTTTTTTTTTTCGCAATACATGATTTCAATTATGCCATGCTAATGATATACTCAAATCTTTTTATCGCGTGCTATTATATGTTGCAAGATACCCAAAGTCACATTCTAAACCTTAATGTATATAATCTTATAAAGCTTTTTCTTTGTTCCTTACTTCAGAAATAAATCAAATATCAATGCCCGTTGAAGAACTATCAGTTAAAGTTGAATGGACGACAGATAAAGTCGCCGAACCTTTGATCCAACCAACAAGGGAATCTGAAGTGGCAGTTTATGACTTAAACATTGACCATACTGCGGCTTACACGTTCCGCCATCCTATTAAAAAAGTTGCGGTTATTGGTGCTGGTCCTGCAGGAGTAAGTTTATACTACTTATTTGTTAAAATGCAAATCCATCTCTAACATAAAATATTGCAGCTACCTACTGCTAAATTACTCTTAGAGGAAGGGCTACAAGTTAAAATATTTGAAAGAAACCATTCATCCGGAGGAACATGGTAACTTTGCGTTTTTCAGCATTATACATTCGCAGCGAGATTAAATCCCCTCTTATAGGATCTACGAAAAGGAAAAGCCACTTAGTCCTGAATTTCCATCTGAAATCCCCACAAAAGTAGTTCAGCCAAGTTTGCCTCCAAGCAATACACCGTTACCATACAGCGAAACGTTTGATTTAAGAAATCATGCAACAAAAGAAGAATTATTGAAGCTAAACCCTCCTACACCTTGTTATCGCTCACTGAGGAACAATGTGCCCACTCCTCTACTCAAGTACAAAGACTTTGATTGGAGAAAAGATACGGTAACTGCTTATACAAATGATTGTAACTAATATCTTTATTCACTTTTGAAATATATCTAGCCATGGTTTACAACTCATGATAAAATTTTGGAATATTTA
The DNA here is from genome assembly GCA_000697295.1 of Mucor indicus B7402. Lineage (NCBI taxonomy): Eukaryota > Fungi > Mucoromycota > Mucoromycetes > Mucorales > Mucoraceae > Mucor > Mucor indicus. The sequence continues at coordinate 14,381 of JNEK01003024.1, forward strand.
CAAGATTATTCGGCATACTTTAAGCTTGATGATATCACTCAATTTAACACTTCTTTGGAGAAACTTGAAGAGCTCCCAAATAAGTCGGGCTGGAACGTCATTACTAAGCGCGCGGAATACTCAAAAGAAAAAAACAGTGTTGAGATATCTTGGGAAGAAGAGGTATGTATATCACAGGCGCCTGGTTATTGATTTCTCCTCATAATATGTATATGTTAGACATTTGATGCTGTAGTTGTTGCAACAGGTCACTACCATGCTCCCTATGTACCAAATATTCCTGGGTTAGCAGAGTGGCAAAACAAATGGCCAACTAGAGTAATACATTCCAAGCAGTATAAAACTCCTGAAGAATTTAAAGACAAAGTAAAAAGAGTTAAAATGAATTTGCTCTAAAAACTAACATATGTTTCTTATGATAGACTGTCCTTCTCATAGGTAACGGAACTTCAGCTCTTGATATTTCTCGGGATATTAGTAAGGGTGTAAAGAAAATATACCAATCCATTCGGGAGACGGCTCATGCGTTTGACGAAAGATATCTTCAGCTAAGGGAAGAGTTATCCAAGACTGTTCCTAAAAATGTTCAACAAGTTTGTGGCATAAAAGCGTTTAGATATAATGAAGAGAAGTTATCCAATAGTATACAAGAAGCTGAAGTTGAACTTACGGATGGATCGAAGATCACAGATATCGACTATGTTATCGTTTGTACTGGCTATTTATTCAATTTCCACTTCCTAGAGCAGCTTCATCAAGACCCTCATGTAAACAGCAAGCTTCAAAATATAGTAGATGATGAACATGTTTTGGTCAAGGATGGCACTCAGGTGTATAATCTTCATAAAGATATCTTTTACATCCCCAATCCCACGCTGAGCTTTGTAGGTGTTCCCTTTCATATAGCTACCTTCTCATTGTTTGAATTCCAATCTTTTGCTGTCTCTCGAGTTTATTCTGGTTCTGCTAAGCTACCTACAGAAAATGCGATGAGAGCCGAATGGGATGAAAGATTAAGGCAAAAGGGTGCCGGAAGAGAATTTCACGCCCTGGGAAACGAACTTGAAATGGCTTATATTCGTGACATTGTTAATTGGCTTAATCGTGACGGAAAGGCTCTAAACAAACCTATCATAGAAGGGCATAACGAAGGATGGAAACAAGTCAGGGAAAAAAGTCTTCCGGCTCTTATAAAGTCGCTTGAAGAAAGATTTTAATTGATAAATAAAGCTCTTTATTTACATACACGTATAAAGCCAGCCAGAGCATTTTATATTGCAGAAACCTTTCTCTATCATTGCCAAGGTTTGCTGTTGGAATTTGAGTCACATACACAGCTATCAGTCCTGAATCATGTAAGTTGTAAAAATAAGGACAGGGAGATTTATGCAATAGAAGTGTTTAGAATTTGCTTTTATTACATGTTACTACAGAAAAATAGAAAACTGTGCTCTACATCTACCTCGTTGTCTTTTATAGTTAGTAAACTCTCAAACCAACGTATTTCTACTTGACAACTAGTGAACTTAAATCTTTCGAGCCAAACATGTCAACTTGGATTGTTGAATTTCCTATTATATATAATGGAGAAATAAACTAATAAGTGAGCTTAATTTCGTATTCTATTGGAAAGCCCAAAAGATAGAGTTTTATATCTAGTTTTTTGTATGACAAAGCTTTTGCAAAGGTTAAAACTGTTAACGAGACTTTATTACAAAATAATACATTAATCTATCTTCATTTTGCCTTGAGAGGGGTCCAATCCTATCTTGTCGGAATCTGGCTCGTCATCTCTTTTTTCTCCTAGCTTTGGAGGATGATTCAAGTAAGCAGTCGTTTTATTCACAGAAGGATCAACAAAAGTATTGATGTTATTTTCGTCTTCATCAACATGCTTACCTCCTTGTAATGGGCCCAGTTGGCGAGTAAAGTTGCCATGCCCGGGGATTGATGATGGAAGGCCTCCAAACGGGTTAAATCGACCGTGTTCATCGTGATCGCCGACATTGCGGTTGTCCATATGCTCAGATGTAGGCGAATTGATAGCATTTTTCGAATTTAAATTATTTTGTTTAAGGCTGTCGTCTCCTTGGTGGATATTTGACAAATCCGATGAATTCATGCTTTTTGAGCTCGTGGAGGGTGGAGGAGATGGAGGAGACATTTATGTTTCGATACGCTAATAAAAGAAAATGCAGTTAAGTTTGTACAATTTTTTTTTTCTCTTTTATTTTATGCTTTGAAACTTTTCTACTAAACCCACGACGATAAATGACATCTTGTTCCAATTTTTGACTCACGTGTATGCACACAAGCATTTCTTCAACTGACAGCCAATAATTCGTTTCTTTCATTTAATAATATATATGACAAAGATAATTACTAGACAGGCTAAAATCATTTGTAGGGGGTTTTTATACTTACATGTCTGGAAGAGAACTAAGAGACATTGGCAAATGGTAGTGACTGTTTTCCCCACCTTGTACATAATTCGAAATGGTTTTTTTTTTTTTTTTTTTTCAAAAGTATAGATATTTGTTAGCATGATTAGTAGTAAGTTAGGGCAGCTCCTTATCGCTGTTGGTGTTGGTGTAGCTACAGGTGTTTATGTATTTAAACCTTTATTAAAAGAATATGAACAGTAATACGATACTACCACTCTTTATCCCAATTTGTTCAAACTAACTCGACTTGCATTAGGGAAACAAATGGTACATGGGTCCGTCCCGAAGATCAAATCAGACTGAAACAACTTGAAGAAAGGAAAAACAATTAAAAAATCTGATTACTTAGCAGAATGTCACAAAAAATCGAACTAAACATGTTTGAAAAGTTCCCCATTGACTGTTGATAAACAGTTTTCGGCAATGCTAACTTTGTATTCTACACTCTTTATACATCTCGGAAATGATGCTTTATAAATACATAAAAACCATATTTCAACTTACTTTAAATATTCGAAAATCACTACCAACTACGCAGTGGCCTTGATCACCACTACTATGTAGAATTATGCACTTTTATTTCGAATAATTATACTTGAAGTAATTAGTGAATTGAACATTCAAAACGTGATTTCTATAAGCTTCTCTCAAAATATATGGTTATTACTCAATTTTTTTATAATGATTTGCAGCATGGCGCTGTGCTGTTCGACATAATACCTTTAGATCCATTGCTACATGGCGAGATTGCATATTTATAAATTTAGTCAGAAGGACTGTTGTAATTTTAAACGTATCAAGAAATCCCCGAAAAGGTAATCAATTATATGATGTGCACTTAATTTCGAAAGCAGGATTACTGATTTGAACGAAGCAGTCTTAAACGACCAGCTATTATACAGGGGAAAGGCATTATATGAAGAAGCTGCCAAAACGTCTGCTGATCCAGAAGCAGTAATAAAGTATCTTGATCTGTAAGCTTAACAACTAATTGACTTTTTGAAACCACAAACTGATTGCAATTCTGTCAATTAACTAAGAAGTTGAAAACAAAGAGCTTTGGGCTGGTTGGACATCGGCGAGTATCTAAGTTTGAGTTGTAATACCACTAACCGAGTTGAGGGATTTCACGGGGATAGAGTCATATTCAAAAATTATCGTAACCACTCCGACTCAGTTTTCTCAAGATCCCTTGAACCGATTTTTCTCAAAACACTTTCAATAAACTGGAAAATAGTTGCCATTTGCTTAATTGTTGTTCAATTCCTTAATCCCCTGCATCGTTTTCTCGCTATCTTTTTTAAAGCAAAAATGAAGTTTTTAAGAAAATATTTATTGATTTAAACTCAGCTAGAGCCTGTTTCTTCGTCTTCATCTTCATGTTCAAGGTCTAGAGGGTCTTTTTGCCTATAAAACTCATCCTGATACTCCTTGCAGCTGTCAATCGACTTCTTCCAAACTGATATCAGCGAGTTTTCTGAAACTTCTTTTAATGAAAGCACCAGCTTTTCCCTTAGTGACAACAATGTCTCTTTAGGGTTGTTGTATACAGGCTCTATGATAGCAGATATGGATCCTAGCAATTGGGAGCGCGGACATTACGTCCGTCCTAAATCATCTAACGAGTTTTCTATCTATTTAGATTCATCATTACATAATTATCTTTATATTGGTTCTTAACCAATTATCTTATATGACAACGTAATTAACTATTCTACAAAGAACAATGTCTTTATCGAATATTCTCTTATTCATGTTAATTGGGAACGCGACGTGCCCAATCATATATGCTCAACTTGTATTATAACTCAGTAACCCAGATCATTAAATAGTATATAAACCCTTAGTATTTTCCCCGTTAATAAAGGTCAATTCATATTTTGAATAGTCAGCCAGTCTGAATATTT
>JNEK01003025.1:0-65477 GCA_000697295.1 Mucor indicus B7402
CTTTTTTTTTTTTGTTTTTTTCCCCGGGAAAAAAAAAAAAAAAAAAAAAAAAGAGACAACTTATGGCGTGTGTCCAATCAAAGACAAGTTATTCTCTAGATTTTAAAGTTTTGTGGTGATATCTTATCTCATGTTGGACACTACTTTAAGGAGAAATTTTAATATATAAAAAAAAACACGGATAAAAAATCGGCCAATTATCTAATATTATTAATTCTGTACAAGATTACGTATACGTGCCATTTACGGGATATAGCGGGTTTTTATTGTTTGTTATTTATTTTCGCTTTCTTCTGTGAACACTTATTAAATGAAAAAGACATCGCTTTCGTTAATGGGTAGACAGATACATGTTATTGACGTGATTTTTTTTTTTATGTCAGGGTCCAATCAGATACGAATTAGATTTTCAAATTAGACTTTTGATTTATAATAAGTGAGCAGTGTGACAGGGAGGAAAAATTTTTTACACGCTTTTTACCAGCTTTATTTGCAGCATGATAGACATGACTAATACAAAAGAGTAAACAAATTATTAACCGCAAAAAACGCCAATGTGTGCCCTATTGCATAGTTTTTTTTTTTTTTTTTTTTTTTTCTTACTCTAACAGTCAGTTCTAAAGAGCGGCCTTGAAAATCTCGACTAATAAGGGATTTAAAATCCTTTTTTTTTTTTTTCTCTTAGTTTTTTTTTTTTTTTTCTTCCCCATTCTTTTTTAATCAAAAATGTCTACAGCTGTTGAATTACTTCGTTCACAAGTAAACAAAGAACTTGGCGGATCTGTTACTATCATCGGTAAGTCTTTATAATCTCTCTCTCTCTCTTTTTTTTTTTTTATTTTATTCACTAACATCACATTTTTTAGTTTTGGGTGCTTCAGGAGATCTTGCAAAGAAAAAGACTTATCCTGCTTTATTTGGACTCTATCGTAATGGATTTTTACCTGAAAATGTACGTATCATTGGTTATGCGCGTACGAAAATGAGTCATGAAGATTATTTGAAACGTATCACTCAATACATCAAGGTGAAAGACGAGAAGTTAATTGCCTCCTTCCAACAATTAACAGAGTATGTTTCTGGTCAATATGACGATGACGCCTCTTACCAAAATCTCGAAAAGGCCATCTCTCAATCTGAAAAGCAACGTGGTATTGCATCTGGTCACAAAAATCGCGTCTATTATATGGCCTTACCTCCTTCGGTCTTTATTCCCGTTGCCCAAGGTTTGAAGCGCAATGTCTACACGACTGAAGGCTCTAACCGTTTGGTGGTTGAGAAACCTTTCGGTATGGACTCTGAATCTTCAGATCACTTGGGTCGCGAGTTAGGCGCTCTCTTTGCAGAAAATGAAATCTATCGTATCGATCACTATCTTGGAAAAGAAATGGTCAAGAACATCATGAACATTCGTTTCGCTAATGTTTTGTTTGGTCATATTTGGGATCGTCATTTTATTGACAATGTTCAAATCACATTTAAAGAACCTTTTGGTACTGAAGGTCGTGGTGGCTATTTCGATGAATTTGGTATTATTCGTGATGTTATTCAAAACCGTAAGTTTGATTGGCACAACATGTGGGAAAAAAAAGAGAGAGACTTATCTTTTTTTTTTCTTTGTATAGATTTACTTCAAGTACTTACTTTGATCGCTATGGAAAGACCTATTTCAACAGACTCTGAAGCAATTAGAGATGAAAAGGTAAAGGTATTGAAATGTATTGAACCTATCAAGATTGACGATACATTATTGGGTCAATATCAACGCGATGGTGATAAACCCGGTTATCTTGAAGATGAAACACTCAAGAACAAAAACAGTCTTACACCTACATTTGCAGCCTGTGTTTGTTACATCAACAACGAGCGATGGGAAGGCGTGCCTTTTATTTTGAAGGCGGGTAAAGCATTGAATGAGGCTAAAGTCGAAGTACGTCTTCAATTCCGTCACGTGGCTGGTAATCTTTACAAAGACTGTGCACGTAATGAATTAGTCATTCGTATCCAACCTAACGAGGCAGTGTACATGAAATTCAATAACAAACAACCCGGCTTATCCTACCAAACTATCCAAACCGACTTAGACTTATCCTACCATCAACGTTATACAGACATGGCTATCCCCGACGCTTACGAATCGTTGATTTTGGACGTGCTTCGTAATGATCACTCTAATTTTGTACGTGACGATGAATTAGAACGTGCCTGGAAGATATTTACCCCCTTGCTTCATAAGATTGACCGTCATGATAGTGATGTTCATATTAAACCCTACAGATATGGCTCTCGTGGCCCCAAGGAACTTGATGAATTTGTAAAGAGACATGGATATCATCGTGATGAAACGGTCTTTTATGAATGGCCCGTTCAAAATGTAAACCCTGCTGTAAACAAACTTTAAAACACCATAATTCTATATTACATATAGTCTCCCCCTTTTGTATATATATGTATACTTTTACACCATGAAATAATAATAAAAATCTTGCACTCTTTGTAAAACAAAATTGTGGTATATATATATATATAAAAGGAGAAAAACATTTTACATGTATGTTTAAACTTCCAAGGGATTGTTTGAACTTCTCATAAGAATAGATTGGGTTGTCTAATTTATCTCAGTGATTTTTACTACATAGTGGATAATATAAAAAGAGAATTTTTATCGCAAAATCATCCTTGTCTCTTAACCATACTATATTATTATCCTTGATCATCAGAGACGCCACAGTGTCCTTTAAAAGCAGGTACATTAAACATGCTTCTCGATAAAACCGATGTGCTTTTTAATCAAATAAACAAAATATTATTGAAGACAAAAAAAAAAGAAAACCTCAGAGAGAATAAAAGAGCACCTATCGTCATACACTTTATTGCTCGACACCGTGTTTTTAACCCCAATATCCAATTCAAGCGAAATAATGATATCATCGTTTACTAGCAAGAGATAACTATCAGAAGCTTTGCCCTGTATATTGTCGAAAGAAATTTTGGTTCAGTACCAATAAAGTACGTAGAATATTATAGTATTGTTCTTACCAGCTGCTAATATGATATTAGTAGGTATTGTATTTCAAGTGTAATCTAATTCGATTTACTAGCAAGAAATATGTGCAAATACCACACTGACAATGAAATTAAAGTAATGGCCTGTGACTGTACCGACGGTATCCTTTGCACTTTCACTATTTCTTTTATCATCTTTACCACCTTCTAGTTTTCTCTTCTTTGATTGAGCAATTTTAGGAATTCTAACCTTTACGTTTTCAACACCGTAAGGCGAAATAGCTCCAAGGACGGTTGTCATTTTTGACTTTGTTTTAGGTGTTTGTACAACAGCACGGGTACTCACTTTTGACTATGGAAATGAACGCTTCATATTTATATGAAAGCTTGCCTCATCTATAAATACACAATTGGATTCGAAGTCCAAACCAGTGTTCACCCATTTCTTTGCCTACTCATATCTTTTCTTTATCGTTTTAAGACTGTTCCTTTCCACAGACTGCAAGTGTACCCGTGTACAGTTAATTCTGCACTTAATTCTTATAAACTCACGGAAAGCTGATTTGGATATTTGTTATCCCATGAACTCCGTATAGTCAAGCGTTTCAACATTTCGTTGAGTGTTAAACCTGTTGTGTTCTCTTCAACTAATTTCACCATATAATCATGATGTGTGTCAGTTAGCTTTGGTGGTCTACCAATAGGTCTTCCACTACCAGGTTTTCTCCATTCAACAAATTCATTCAGTGCTTCTTCGCCTTTTTTGTTCCAATTCCATGCAGTACTTTGCGGTATATTCTTCTTCTTGGCTGCATAACGAATCGACATACTCTTTTCATCCACAAGATAAAAAAAAGTACTCCATGTCTTCGTTTTTGTATTTACGATGCGTCTTTAGGATTGAAGTATCGTTGTCAATGGAGTCCTCCTTATCTTTTTTTTTTTTTTTTATTCGTTTTTGTTTTTTCATCTTTCAGTTTCTCAGGAGGTTTGATATCATGATGCTCATCGTAGTTAGTAACGTTTCCCAGAGGGAAGCTTGGATCATCAACTTCCATTTGAAGTACAACAACTTCGTTGCCATTCTCATCAAACGTTTCGCCTTTACTATTCTCATAAAATATATACAGGGGCGCTACATATTTATATGAATCGGTGTTTGATAGAGAGAAAGAATGATTCCAATCAATGAGAGATAGAAGTCTGTGTTAGAAGAATATATAATATTCAACTATGAAGACAACTGGTAGGAAACTATTAATAGTTGATATATACGAACATATTCCTATGATATGTAAAATAGTTATATTGCTGTTATATACAAATGCTGGATTTAGTAAATGAATGCATAGTTAAAGATCATAGTGATGCACATATTGATATGTCAAAACATATTTAGTAATTAAAGTATCAGTAACAAGTTCAAACTGCGACAGGTGCTTTGATTGCTTCTAACTACTACTGCCGCTGTATCTGCTTCTTTTGCTTAAGATGCTTTTTTTTCCCCTTCTCCTCTAGAACGACACAGTTAGAACTTGAAAGTAGCACTCAATAAACATCTATATTTTCCTCATTGTTACCCAAACTTCTCTGGCAAGGCTTTAAATCTTTGAATCAAAAAAAAAAAAAAAAAAAAAAAAAAAAACTGTGGTACCTCGTGGCTCAATCTATGGCCTCAATAAAAACTTCAACACACCAAAAGGTTACACTTTCAACTAATTTCTCCAATAATGATGATGGCATAACATACAACGAAGCACTGCTTCTAACCGATCAACGTTTTTTATCTGATTTCTTCAGCTTTCAACACACTTTTCCTAGAAAGGTCAGATGTGTTTTATAGGACATAAGTCTTGATTCTGGGCAGACTCAAATATTAAACTTCCTTCAATACCAAATCTTGCCTTGTAAGAGCAGGTGTAGTTTTTGGTGTGGCATGATACACATTATTCTTGAAGAAAAACTCACTGAATTCTTTAAAATAAATCTTCAAACAAAAAGAGAAGATGACAGCTGAAATATCTCTCGCGTTTAATGGCGCCTTTCATGACCACTAAAGGCCCTAATCCACTTTCTCAAAAGTACTCTCATCATCTCTCAAAATTATTACAAAAACCTTGCTAAAATTGTCTTTCCTAATCATTCGGACTCTTCCATAGCTATCCTGGATATTCAACTTGAGCTCGGCTTATCAAATAATACCCTTTTGCCGACATGAGGTCCAATAGACCTTCTTCTTTACCCAAAGTAATCTTATCTCCATATGTGTAGGTGTAAGGTTTAATATGTAGTATGCTGTAGGATACCAGCTAAAGCTGTCTACAGCATCATACTCAAATAATTTTGGCTATGTACTATAATGATTTATGCAGCCTTCAGTTCTTTCTATGTGAGCAGCCGAAGGAAAGAATAGTTTCTCTATATAAAAACTGCGGGCTCCATATCTTCGGACTCTTTTAGAAAGTTTGAGTGATATTCAACTAGGCACGCTTGTTTACTTTCCCATTGCCTGTTTTCTTTCAGTAGTTAGTATCATACAATCAATAAATTTAGATCAAGGCACCATCATTAGAGGTTAAACGCCCATAGAGCTTTGATCCGCTTTAAATCTACCAGTGATTATTCCAAATAAGTAATTGTTAGTCTGAATATGGCGGTTCAGGTTGCCATTAGTGAAATATGTTAGAGTCTTTATGGATTATGTTTTATAGATAGAAAAGACGGTGACTTCTTCGGATCCACAGTAGAATATGTAAAGAGTAGGTTTATTGCCTTTGAAGGTCATTTTGATTGAAAAGAAAATATACAACAATGATGCAAATAACAATGGCCAACCCGTGTTTTTCTATATCATATATATATATATATATATAAAAGAGTATTACGCTCAGACCTTCACGAAAAATTATGCCTTTTAAAAAATTACTTTCAAGCAGCTGAAATCTTGTCATACTATATTCCAATTTGTTATCACAAAGAATCATACGTCTTTGTACGCCCACGTTAACCAGAAGCGCTCTGCAATTTTCATAAATCTCTTTATTTTTGTCACTTTTCAAAACGATTTATTAAATACATCGACTTTAATAAAAAGCCGATTAAGGTATAGAATAATACAAACGAAAGAGAGGAAGAATTTGTGGTTATTTGTTGCATTTTATAAAAAGAGAAGCTTAAAAGAAGAAAGATCATGATGGTATATAATAAAATAGTATAGGGTTCATAGTTTAGTTGGTTTGTTAGTCATATATCCTAGTTTTTTTTTTTTTTTTTTTTTTTTTTTTTTTTGGGGGGGGGTTTCACCTAATTTAACCATTTCTTTGTTGAAAAAGAAGAAGAAGAGTTAGAAGTTGATAGATGTATAGACTTTGGTCTTGCTGATTTTGACGAGTTTGAAAGGGTAGATTGAGTATATTTAGGCGACCTTTGTTGTTGTTGTTGTTGTTGTTGTTGTAAAGGGTAACGTGAATTTGGTATAGGAGATGTAGATGGCGAATGTATGATATTACTTCCAACTGAAGTTTTTCTCGATAAGGTTCTTCCTGTACTTTTCTTTTCTAGTGTTGGTGTTGTTGATTTTCTACCATTATTATTTGTCGTACGTTTCGGTACCGGCGGTAGTGGTGGAATAACGGGATCTTCAGTTACGGCTGTTTGAGCTTGTTCGATTAAATTCAATAGCATGGAACGTACTCTATCAAATGCCTCCTCTTCTTCCTCTAAATATTTTACTATATCATTGGATTCAAGCACTATACCAGTGGAAGTAGAAGACTGGTATATATAAAAGTCAATACATGCATAGATACAATATAAGTTATTCTTTATGTTTGTTACCATGATACCATTTTTACTTGTAGTTGTATCTAAACCAGGTGTTAATGGTCTTTCTATACTAAAAAAAAAAAAAAAAAAAAGTCAACAAGTGATAAAATAATATGTTGTTTCCTAGTTACGCCGCTAATCTATTCTGTAAGTCACTAATTGTATTTGATTGTTGTTGGACTACTGATTCCAAAGTTTGGTTCAATGTTAATAATGAGTTCTTCTCAATTTCTAAATCTTCAATCTTTTTTTAATAATCAATATATTTTCCCTTTGTTTTTCTCAAAAAGAAAGATGTTAAATTTTGAAACATACTTTTCGATAGACTCTCGCTTCATCTAGTTGCTGTTGGTTGCTTTTTGCTTGGTGAATGCCTCTTAGTAAAAAAGAGCCTAAACTCGCACCCAGTATCCCAAAAGCAGGAGAAGGAGGTTTATTTAAAGTGCCAGTAGTATTGTTTTTGGTGTCTTCTTCGTCAATATCCAGAGAAGAAGAAGAGGAAGAAGAGGCCCGTCTGTGAGGTAAATTAACTCGACTAATGACAAGTGGTTTATGTTGTTCTCTCTGTTCAATTACGGGTTCAACTGTTGTTGTTGTTCGGTTATTTTGAATAGTCTCTTTTTGTTGACAAAAAAAAGAAAGTCCCGGGTGATTTTCATTAGATGGTTGACGAATGATGGAAGACACAACTGTATTTGGTTGTTGTCGCTGTTGAAATAACGGAGATGTAGAAAATAATGAAGGCGAAGATGATACATTAAAAGGATGAATTATATTCACTGCCTTGGGATTAGTTGTCATGTCCTTTGACAACATGAATGTTGAACAAAAAAAAAAAAAAAAAAAAAAAAAAACAAAAGAGAGTGAGGGAAAAAAAAAATTTTTTTTTTGGTCACTGTAGAATAGTAGAACAATACTATTTGAAACTGACTGAAAGAGTAAGTAGCCAAAATGAAACGTCTGTGCGATATTTGATGATGGTGGTAAAAAATGAAATCCTTATTTCCATACTGAAGAAGAAAACATAAAAACCTTAAAAAGAAGCAAAAAAAGAAAGTCCTCCCTTTCCCCCTTTCATTCTCCTTACAATGTAAAATTGCTTTTGGCATTCCATGAGTAACACAACCCTCATGTCAAAATTCTGTGTTCGTCTTTTTACGATGTAACCTATTTCTATACACTCTTATGTTCTCCTCCTGAATATTATCACCAATTATGCGCATATTATATATCTTCTGTCAATCAATTATTGTACTAGATTGTCATATTCTAGCATAAACCAATAGCATTTGATTTTAGTCATCGTTGCTTATGGCCTACTGTTTCGCTCTATATTCTTCTACAGCAAACGTATAATCTATCAATTTTTGGCTTTGGTAAAAAGTCATTTTAGCTAAAGCGGGCTAGTTCGGTCAAACTTGTAAGAATTGAATAATATATATGCTAGCTCGATGATCGAGCCCAATCAGATAAAGTTTTAGAGCTCATTTTATTGGACAAAGATAGTACAGTAATCAGATTTTTGAACCCCAGATATAAAAGGCATAGAGTGTAGAAACTAACTAAAAAAAATTTTTTTTTTCTATTTCTTTTTCTTTTTCTCATTATATCAAAAAATGTTGCGTACTACTTTTAACACTTTACACAAGTCTACTCGCCTTATTCAAAAGCCTCTTTCACTTTCTGGTGCTCGTTTCTATCACGAAAAGGTAAAAAGCCTCCTCCAATAACATAAAGAAACCATTTTTAATTGATATTTTTAGGTTATTGATCATTATGAAAGACCTCGTAACGTTGGTTCTTTCCCCAAGACAGATATCGATGTTGGTACTGGCCTTGTCGGTGCTCCTGCTTGTGGTGATGTCATGAAATTACAAATCAAAGTAGACGATAAAACAGGCAAAATTGTCGATGTCAAGTTCAAGACATTTGGTTGCGGTTCAGCCATTGCATCGAGCAGTTTTATGACAGAACGTGTTCGTGGTATGACTCTCGAACAAGCTGGACAAATCAAGAATACAGAAATTGCCAAAGAATTATGTTTACCTCCTGTAAAATTACATTGTTCTATGTTGGCTGAAGATGCTATCAAGTCAGCTATTAATGATTATAAAAAGAAAAGAACTGCCCGTACATCAGCTTAAACTTTCATCTATGTATTCATGTTATTATTTATTTGTATTCCCCTCTTTATGTAAATAAAATAAAAAAAAAAAAAAACGGTGTAGTCACATTAAACATTCATACGCATGCGATATTCAGTTTAGCAGTTGATTGTTGCACGAATTGATTGATTGGTGTTTGTCAATAATAATAATAAAAAAAAAAAAAAAATTAATATATATAAAAAAAAATACTTCCTATATGCATTTTCTTTCCTTCTCTTCTTATTCTTATGCCAGCAACAGTTTATTCCAAGAGCCCTGAAGCACTTTTATGTATGTTTATATATAACAAAAAGCTTCTTTTTTCACTAAAACTTGCCTTGTATCTAGCTTTTACAACGAATACAGCGACTACTGTATTGCCATGTAAATATAAAAACCAGAAACGAAATTTACCACCTTTAAATGAATTTATTGAACAAATATTCAAGAAATCAAAATTATCACCCTGTGTCTGCCTTGTTTCATTAATTTATTTAAATCGATTAAAACTTGGATTGCCCAGTCATGCTCATGGTGATATGGATACACCTTATCGTCTATTCATTGCAGCTATTTTAATTGCAAGTAAATTCTTATCTGAAATGGGTACCTGTTTAACAAGTCAAGCTATTGTTGTAATGACCAATCATGTTTATACTTACAAAGACATCAATCAAATGGAAAGAAGCTTTCTCAGACTGATAAAATACAACCTTTTTGTTAATGTACAATCTATAAAAGAGTATTTAGATGTACACGGAGAGATCCTGGAAATGGATTTAGTAGAAGAAGTTCTGGACCATGAATGAAATTCACACACACATATATATACACACACACACACACGCCCAACAATAAGCAAAACCCCTTTATATCTAAATATACGTAATAATATACCCTCTTCTTCCTTTCAAAAGAAATAACACATCGTATTATACAGTACTTTCTTTTCTCCTAATAATTATATTCAAACAATAGACGAACTCTGCTTAGCTAATAAATATCTCTTTTTATAGTATAAAATACCCTCCTTGCTTTGTAATGATTGAAACACAAAAATACTTAATTTGTAAACATAAAGAAATCTCTGTTACTCAAAGAGATCATCACACAATTTTTTTTTACTATGGAGCCCCTCTTAGCATAATACTAGCAAACAACATCTGGGCATAGACTTTTTTTTAATTTGCCTATTTTTTTTTTTTTTTTTTTTTTTTTTTTTCTAAATAATGGACACGAAGGTTAAACTAGAGTTATGTAAAAAACTACAACACATACTAGACACTACACCAAACAATCAACGCTATTTAATTGCAGTCAGTGGTATTCCTGGTTCTGGAAAGACCACTCTTGTCAACCAACTCGTACGTGATTTCAACAATGACAGTATAGCCGTAGTTCCAATGGACGGCTTTCATTTACCCAAATCCAAATTAGATGCTGCCATGATGGCGCGTCGTGGCGCTTATTTCACTTTTGACGCGCCTCTTCTCTTGTCTTTTATTAAACAACTCAAAACAACCAAGAGCACTGTATATGCTCCGTCATTTGATCATACACGAGGGGACCCTGTAGAGCATGATATCCCTATTGAACCTCATCATCGCATTGTAATTGTGGAAGGCATTTATTTACACTTGAAACAACCTGCTCCCTGGAACGAGATACCCCTTTTGTTCGATGAAAAATGGTTCATTCCTATCTCATTAGAAGAAGCAAGGCAAAGAGTAGCTGAAAGACACTATAAAAGTCATTTAGTGAACTCAATAGAAGAAGGTTTACAACGTTTTGATAATAATGATAAACTTAATGCTGAATTTGTTTTAAATAATCGAGATGAGCAAGATGTCTATCACATAAATTCTAATTAAATTTGGGTCGTTGAGACTGTTATGTAATAATAAAACCTTAGTTTTTTTTTTATATATATATATTTTTTTTATTTTTTTTATTTCTAATTATTACGCAACCATGCATTCCATTTGGGGTAAAAAGTCAAAAGAAGCAGAAGCAGAAAAGAAAAAACCAAGAACAAGTGCAGCTCAAATTCGTGTACAAAAGGGTAAACACGAATGTTCATTTCAAAGCAAAAAAAAAAAAAACTCATCTGTTCTTTGTGTCTGTAGATTTAGCTGAATTAGACATTCCCGATACTATTAAACTAGACTTTCCTGATCCTTCCAATATTTTGAATTTCAATGTTACTATTCAACCTGATGAAGGTGAGTTATTTACTAAATGACATGTGACTCACATTAACATGTTGAATAGGTTTTTATACTCAAGGATTATTTAAATTTACTTTTACCATTAATACCAACTATCCTCATGAACCACCAAAAGTTCATTGTACTCAAAAGGTAAAATAGCTTTATTTTGTTTTCTCTTAAAGTTTTTTAAACATTTTATAAATGATTAGATTTATCACCCTAATATTGATTTAGAGGGTAATATTTGTTTGAATATTTTACGTGAAGATTGGAAGCCTGTGCTTTCATTACAAGCTGTATTGGTTGGTTTACAATATTTGTTCCTTGAACCTAATGCTGATGATCCATTAAACAAAGGTAAAAAAAAAAAAAAAAGGTGTCAAAAAGGTTGCCTAAATTAATATGATTTTTTTTTTTTTTTTTTAGCTGCTGCCGAGGTTTTAAGACACAATAGAAAGCAATTTGAAACCAACGTCAAAAAATCAATTCTAGGTGGCACTTTCGATGGAGTTCAATATGATAATGTATTAGCAAATCATTAAATAATAAAGAAAAAGACTGCCTTTCTAACAAGCAAAAAGTGTGGATACTATTTTATTCATATGCGTGATGTTCACTAGAAAAAAAGGGGTAAATAGAGACTCTATTTTCTTTATCAGCTTTAAAGAAGAGATTGATCGGTATACTATTAGCTTATTCCAAATAGGCAAAAAGACATTCTTCTAACCATACACTCTAAAAGGTAAATTGACAACTAAGATGCTTCCTGTAAAATCATTTGTGAAATAAACAAAATGTGGACAATATTAAATACTGAATCTTATTGGCTAAACTAATTTAATTTAATACTTCAAACCAACTTCTTTGTTCTCTTTTACTTTTCTTTTCCCGATTTCGTCAATGACTTCAACAACACAGTTGTCTAATTTACTATTTGAATGGACAACTGCAATTATTGAAACGAATAAAACCAACATAAAGTCACTTTTAAAAAAGGAACCTGAACTTTTATGGACGCCAATACCTCACACTTTAGATGACTTTGGGCAATTAAGAAAAAAGTTGATCGACATGCAACGACTTGGTAGCTCATTTCAACCTATATGCGCTATCCATTTTATTTGTTTATTATTCCATTCATTTGAGAGTGATAATATAGAATGCTGTCAGCTGCTCAACTATCTCATCGATCAATCTTCTTTACATGATTTGAATACGAGATATTGGGGGGACTGTAACAACTCTACATTTCATTTAATTTGCTTCTTGGGCAACGAAACAATGGCTCGACTGTTGATTGAAAAGGGTGTTTCCATGACATCCTCGAATGACCTTGGATACACACCTAAAGATGTCATTTCATCCACCGCTTTTTCTGACCAACTTTCTAAATTACAAAAAACCCAGCACAGACCTAATTATATCACACCAGATCGTTTCAAGTTATTAAAGGAATTGGCTACTGACAACAAACCAGCCGGTCTGGAACCAACAACTTCGGAACATCGTTTGAAGCAGGAAGGCCGATTCTTTCGGAAAGGTCTAGTCAATGAAAGTAAACAAAAGGTATTGACAGAAGACGACGATCAACAAATAGCAAATGATTTCGAGAAATCAAGAAGACAGATGGAAGTAGCTCAATTGGTCAAAAAGTTGGCTGTCAAAAGTAACCCACTTTACCAGAAATATGAGAAAAGAGCCTTTTACACTGCTCCTTTGCCCAAGAAATTAGATGCCTCTTTTTTTGAACAGCAACCGGAACCAGATCCAGTCATCTTGCATCGTCCACTTAAAAGACAACAATCCTCAGAAAAGCATGAGCCAACAGCGGATCTTGCAGAAGTGCAACAAAGAAAAGAAAGATTGAGAAGCTCAATTATTATTGTGCCTCGGTCAAGTAGTATGAGAGAGCCTGATCGGAAAGAGCCTACAACGCTACTCGAAGATATCCTACTCGAGTCATCAGAAGAATCAGCGACAGAAGAAGAGGATGATGATGTGGATAACGATCATTCAGAAGAGCCAGATACTATTGAAATACCTGTCCAAATTGTTACACATGTGGAAGAAGATGCTGAGGAAGGCGCTCACCAACCACTTGCCTCAAATGATTCGGGCATTGACGTCAAGGAAGCAACACATGATGAAGAGACAGTAGAGAAAGAAGAGCCTGACATTAATGAGCCATTGCCGGCAGAAGTAGTAGCAGCACTGACCATAGTGAATGACGACGATGAACCTAGCGACACAAAGCGTAGAAGCGGAAGTCAAAAAGCTTCTTGGACCATGAGCCTGAGCTCTTGGGCTGCTATTTTAGACCGTGAATTCAACATTATGGAGGACAACAACAAAAAAGAGCAAATAAAAGAAGAAAAAGTGTTGGAAGAACAAAACGACAAGACATTACTTGAAAACGAAACGACTGGTTTATCTTTGAATTTCGGTGATTTTGAAACACCTGTTATACCCGAACCTCGTCTATTATCATCCAAGACCTTGGTTGAATCACCACCCGTTACCACTATCATGAAAAAGCAAGCGAATCGTAAAAAATCCATTTATCATACTAATACCACTGCTGCATCCACACTCACATTGACCACACCCGGTAGTGTACATCTTGACAGGAGCCGTTCTGAATCGGGCAAGCTTTATCTCCATGTCAACGGTATACAGAACTTAATATTACCCAAGCCCCAAAATCGTGCTTATGTGCGCTGTGTCGTAAGCGACGGACGCTTTGAATACATGTCTCGCTATGAACTGCTGCAAGATACCATCCCTTTCAATTACGAATGCATTATTGACGCTTATCATCCAGAAGAAATGATCATTACTATTTCGATACATATCCGGCCCGACTACTACATGAGAAAACCTCGTATTATCCCATTTACTCGCCTGTGGTTTTCGCGTAAAAAGAACAAGGAAGCAAAGAGTTTATCGCGTTATGTGAATAAAGAAGATGGCGCGCTTGGACAAGCTCGATTCGCATTGACGCACATGTTACCTGTGTGTACTGAGAATAGCTATCCTGCAGGATTTCATTGTTTCAATGCATGGTCAACAAACAAGAAACGTCGTCGATTAAGGAAAAAGTCAAAAAAGAAGAAAGATGTTTTGAAAGTAGTGGGTAATTTTGATGTGGAAATGCTTTATCTACCAACAGGGCAACAAGTAAGTTCTTTTAAGAAAAAAAAAAATCCTTTGGATTAATCAAGTGTTTAGATATTGCCTCGAAGTTTGCAAGAATATAAAGAATGGGTGGATTATTATTCAACAGATAGCTATTCTACTTTCTAAGTATATACCACAATAACATCAATAAAAAGCTTTATTAATATGTGTAATCTTCTCCTCCATTATCAGCAAAAAAATGCGTATAAGAAATAACTAAAAAACATGAGCACATTGGAATAAAGGAAAAAAGTAGATGACTTACTTGTTCCATAAATCAAAAGACCTCCAATAATACTCATCACTGTTGCTGTGGTATTAATCTATAGAATATCATGTTTAATCAGCAAAATTCTATAATAGCAGGTTCTACTTACAATCTCTGCGTGTGCCAAGACCAAAGGTAAACCTATCATAGAGTTAAAGCCAATACTCTTCTTGTCTCACTTTAAACACTTACAAAAACCAGTAACAATGAACATGCCTGTGATGAAATGTCCTGCATCCGTAATGCCACTAACCATACCATCAATATCCATGTCTTTATCTATTTCTCGTTGTTTACCTATTATAATCTGACATAAGGTCATCTTCTCCTGCACATCTTGAACATAATGCGTTGGGTATAGGTGCCAAAATATATGTAAAAACTACATCAATTGAGTCATTGTTCCATCTTTTTTTTTTTTTTTTTTTCATTCTACTTTACCACCCAATATTGGCCACCAATTACTACATGTCATGTTAAAACCCCCATTTTCTCCCAAATGTCTTTTTAAGTTACCTATAAAGAGCACAAGGTAAAATAGCTAATAAAAACCCGATAGATAATACAAAAGCCAAAGCAATAATACTAGGGACAAAGAGGTTAGAAGCGTTCTTTTGTTCTTTCCAGAGAAACACTTTACGCTATATGAAAAAGGAGATGAGTGTTATTCAAAAGAGTAAAGACATGTTTTTCTTACTTTTTAATCCTGCCATTATTGAAAAAAGAGAAAAAATATCTTTTTTTTTTTTTTTTTCATTTCTTTTCTTCAATGTAATTCAAACAACGACGTTATCTCTTGTTTGTCAACAATGGGTAATATAAAGCAAAGGCCAAAGAAAGTTTATTAAGAGAGAAAGAAGAAGTTTCTCCTTACAAGACACAGGTTTGGTATTATTCTGAGAACTATTAGTAAAGTGATAGTAACTCTTTGCTTCTAATAATTTTTATTCTCAAGTGAAGGAGAGCTCACTGCAGTAATAAAAGTGGTTATTCATTCATTCAGTGCTAGCACTATTAAGGCGCAACCAAAACAAGAGTTCTATGTATAGAAAGTCGTTTTCTTTTATATCGTGCATGTTTGTATAAGAAATTAGTCAAGTCGTACAACGATATGCAAATATAAAGTCACATCCCCGATGGCTTGAAAGAAAAAAAAAGTATAAAACGCGAGTAAATGCATAAAAAAAAAAAATTTCTTTGTTTTATTGCTAGAGAAAATGTCCTACCAAGAAGATTTAAACAGTGAATTTGCCGTTATTGAAGAGGAAACTCTCCAAGTTATGGATCAAGTCCATGCTTATCAACGTAAGCTTTTGGCTCCTGTTTGGAACAAACGTCGCGAAATCGTTAAAAAGATTCCTGGTTTCTGGGCACAAACTGTAAAGACCTGTAACACTACCCATGAACAACAATGATTGATCTTTTTTAATGATTAGCTCGGTAATTCACCTTTATTCAATGACAATCCCAAAGACGTCGATATTGACTCTTTGGAAAACTTGACTGATTTCCATGTTGAATACGATGAAAACAGACCCAACTATCGTAAAGTCATTGCAGTAAGTACGATCCATTACAAAAAAAAAAAAAAAAAGAACGGTCAAGATTAATCAACAAAGAGTAGACTTTCTCCAAGAATGACGTTTTCAAGAATGAAACTTTAACTAAAGAATTCATTATTGATCCTGAGGATAAAGGTACTGTGGTCAGTAAAACAACTATTGATTGGCACGAAGGTAAAAAGCCTAATCAATTGAAGCGCAAGGCTGGCAATGATGACGAGGAAGATGCTGAAATCTCTTTCCTTGGATGGTTTGAAGACGACAGTGTTGACGCCGGTATCTTTCTCGCGTAAGTTGTAGAGAGTTTGTATTTTGGGAAAACTGGAAATTGACCACTTGTTAGTGATGATCTCTTCCCTCAAGCAAGTGATTATTATCGTGGCGGCGAAGAAGAAGACGATGATGAAGATGAGGATGAGGAAATTGAACTTGGTTCTGATTCTGAAGGTAAAAGAATGATACACTAATGTTGAACAATAAACTAAATCCTTATTTAACAGAAGAGGAAGAAGAAAAGCCCCAAAAGAAAAAGTCAAAGAAATAAATTGTCTACACCACTTTCCCTAAAATAAAATACACAGAGTCTACTAATTCTTTCTATCGGTTGTAATTGTCGTTTGCAATTTATTAAGGTGCTATTCTTTTTGATATTTGATTGTAATAAATTTAAACCTTGAAACCACGAGAGGCACGCTTACCACGAGCCTTTTCGAACTTGCGACCCTTAGAACGAACATAGGGCTTCTTGTTCTTGTGGGGACCCATACCAAAGTGCTTGACGGATTCACGAGAGTTCTTGGCACCACGGATAAGGATGGTGTTGGAACCAGTGGGGGCACGGAGAGCCAATTGATCAAGGGTCAAGACTTCACCACCAGCCTTCAAGATACGAGCCTTAGCGGTCTTAGAGAAGTGAAGGGCAGCAACGGAGAGCTTAGGGAGTTCGAGAAGACGAGAGTCATCGGTGACGGAACCGACAACAACAACAGTCTTTCCTTCCTTAGCGTTCTTGACGATGCGAGAAACGGTGACAGGAGGACGGTTGACACGAGACATAAAGAGACGCTTCAAGACGACTTTGTTGAAGTTGGCATCAGTACGACGAGCAAGGAAACGGTAGAGCTAATTAAGCACGGTCAATTATCAATAATGTTGGAATTATTTTTATAAATTATTTACCTTGACTAACAAAGCCAAGTAAACGTTGTCAGACTTGGGAGAAGAACGGTTGGAGTTCTTGACGTGGTGATTCTTTAAGTCAATACCCTAAATTATGATAATTGGTTACTCGACATTTCTCAATTTTGGAATTATTCGAAATGGACTGAAGTGAACTATTTCGATGGTTTTGTATAAAAATCCATCCAATCCATTTCAAAAGATTAGCTATGTACCATGATAACGGATGTTTCGACAGCTGAAGTAAAGAAGGATCTTTTTTCTCCTTTGGTCTTCGATTGACCTCCTTTGTTGGCCCAAATCAAAGCAAATACCACATCATCCGGCCCACTCCCTTATTTTCCAAATTAAGAAATTAGGCGTCACACATTCACAAAACTTCTTGTATAGTCAATTTTTGCTTCAACTTTCTTTTTTTGAAGCTATAATGTCCTCCGTTAAAAAAGACTATAATGAATTAACACAGATCATAGATGAGGATATCAAACGCGTGAAGGAAATGAAGAATTTGATTCATGAAGCTGTCAAATCGAGTCAGCAAAAAGCACAGACACTTAAAGATTATGAAGCTAATGAAGAAAAGGAACTATTAGGTTTGGAGGGTTGTATTGGAATGTGTATTTTATTAAACTCACTGTGATTATAGAGAAAAAGAGAAAACTCAAAGAGCGCCTAGATAAGGCAAACCAACTCATACCCGAATTAGAGAAAAGTAACTGTTTATAATGGCTAAACTAAACTTTTTTTTAACGTTTTATAAGCAC
This sequence comes from Mucor indicus B7402, assembly GCA_000697295.1. Taxonomy (NCBI): domain Eukaryota; kingdom Fungi; phylum Mucoromycota; class Mucoromycetes; order Mucorales; family Mucoraceae; genus Mucor; species Mucor indicus. The sequence goes on from JNEK01003025.1 coordinate 18,139, forward strand.
TATCCCAACTTAAAAACAGTCCAATTTCAAAACAAAGACAGGAACAAGAAGCACGTTTAAGAGAACTAAGAGAATTGATCAAGAAAGAACAAGAAAAGCACCAACTTTTACTGCAGAAAGAAAAAGAAGTGAACCAAAAATTAAATTCAGACAAAATGAGAAAAAGTGAAGAGGAAAAGAAAGAAGTTGAATTGTCTCTTAAAGCAACTCAATTTGAACTTATAAATAGAGGTACAGAAGAAAGAACATAAAAGAGGCTAAGCTAATGCTGTAAAAACAGATAACATTGTGGATTTAAAGTTTAAATGTATTGACGATAATGATCCAGGCAAGCTGTTTGTTTGCAGCATAAAACTTGAAGAGTCACATTTTTCAGGTAGAATATAAAACTGTAGTAAAAATGACACAATTGCTTACCTTTGACCTTTTATAGTGATAAGTTGCACAGACAACATAGCAGGAATACAACGAGTTGTAGACGATTACAATAAAGACGCCGATCTATATAATTTTATAAAAAGAGTGCGACGAACATTCAAAGAAGCTGTTCAAGGTCGAAATGAATTCCAAAGAATTTATTGAGACATATCTTTATAAAATATAGTAGCGAAAAATCAATAAAACATAGAACTTCTTTTTCGCCACTGCAAACATGAGTTCCAGTACCGATGCAGAAATGTAATAACAATTGGAATAAATTTTGCTACAGCAAATCAAGTTCCAGCAGAGCGACAGGACATAAAAAGATCATTGAGCACTATCCACCTATCTCAAATATCATCCTCTCAACGTACGAAAAGCTAGATGTATCCAAGTATATCATTGTTATATTGAAAAAGATGTATAACATAGGCCCTGAAAAGACAAGACGACCAAAGAAGAGCTGAATAATACTGAAACGATGACCATTGTAAAACGTCTCAATAAAAAGTAGGTTTTGCTGATGAATAGGCAACAGCAATAATGAACTTGAGCATTGATCACAATAGCATCTTAATGCCTTTGCTCTGTTTCTATTACGTGTCCCAGGATTTAAGAAAGAAGGCGTGTGTACATGGAGACTAAGCTTAAAATAGTAGAGTCCATGGTAACCGTTATTAACATGTATCTTTCCTTTTTGTCTATTGGAAGGGGAGCAGTTTTCTCTTAAAATGGGTAAATGTTATGTGCTCATTCAACTAAAAACGTATTCATTTTCGGAGCAAGACTTTTCGTTTTAATTGATAAAAGTGTTCCTGCAGTTGTTTCAATTAAGAAAAATTACCACACTATTAAATTCATATGGCGGCAGTCGTACAATCACAGGTCATCAATGAAAGCCCTTCCTAAAACGTGCATTCACAAGACTTATGTAACTGTCAACAGGGTGAAAGTCCTAATTAAACAACGTATATTTGACAACTCTTCCTTTATACGACACCTTTTGCTTTTCTTTGGGGGTGAAGCGACACTTCAAAGAGCTTAAAAGAAAGAATCAAAGGTCTAGGTACATATACAGTATCAAGAGTGCACACAATAATGCCGACAATTTTAATTGGACTACCCAAAAAATTAGACTCATTTTTCACGTGACCTTAACCATAAAATGAAATGCAAAAATCCAGCCTGTTCTTTTTTTCCATTTTTAAATATTACTACGATGACAAACAAGGATGGAGACAATAAGAATACACAACAAGATATTGAAAATAGAATATTTGATTGTTTAAAATCAGATGACCAAGATAAAAACCAACCAGGATTATTACCTCCACAGGCCTTATTATCTACCCCACCTCCTTCATTAGATTCAACTGAAGATACTTCGACTTTATTATCTCCTTGGTGGTCTGAAGAACCACCTGTAGAGTCAAATGAAGAATCTGTATATACAACGGAAAATGTAACTTCTAATTATGAATTTATACCAACCATTGAAGCAACAGAAGAAGAACAGCCCATCACATCATTAACAACATCAGACACAACAACAACAACAACAACAACAACAACAACAACACCATCAATAATAGAAAAAGACATGATAGACAAGGGAGATAAAGATAATGTATTGAATATATCTGTCCTTAGTTTTGGTAGATCTTCACCTAAAGACAGCCCAATACAATGGAAAGAGCGCTGTATTTTATTGGCAACAACAGCCAATGAAATACCAAAATCAACTGAAAATAGTAAAGACGTTCAAAAAGAGCTTGCAAACATCTTTGATAATTCAAAAGAATGCAGCATGATTTGCTTTTTAAAAACAAGTCGACGTTTCATTAAAGAAGAAAAGAAGAATCAGACTTTATTTCAACAACTTGTTCCATTTTATGGACGTTGGATTTCTGTTGCAAAAACACCAACACGATGTAAAGAACATTTATTAAATCCTGGTGATATGACAAAAAAGTCCTTTACAGACTATTATACAATGGAAATAGGTGAAGAACTAAGTCATTCCGGAGAATATGGTAAAAAAAAAAAACAAGCATAGTCATAGGTTGAAAATACTCATACAAAAGGATTTTTATAGTGTCAAAGGCTGTTAGTAAAACTTTTACTCCTTTACAACATTTAACTCAAAAATACATTGATTCTTGGAAAGACGGTAGTCAGCAGGCGTTCTTTTCTAAATTTTGGACTAGTATTCAAAAAGGTGACGCATTTTACTTGGTAAGAGACAGCACAAAGAAACTTCTTGAAAATGCACTGGGTCATGACAAAAAACCAAGTGATAAAAAATAGCCTGTCTTTATTCTATATAATACATGGATCCACTCACATTTGTTAGCTTATTGATATTGTAAATAAACAAAAGAATACCAATTGGGAAACATGAATACATAACTACATTATTTTTGTTTAGTCAAAAAAAAAAAAAAATAACCTTGTCTTTGTGAATAAAAAGCTTACCTGTTCTTTGATATCTATTTTTATGTTCTTGAATTCCACTTAAATCTGGGAATCCCATAATATTACAAAATGAATGCGCGATGATAGGTGCTATCACTTGTCCAAATCTTATAAATAAAAAGCTAGCATACCATCCAAACACAGTTGTATACAAAAATTGAAATAAAGAGGAAAATAAAGCTAATTGAAAGCTTTTCTTTGTTCTCCCCATCTTTACATAATTATCCCAAGCATGGTGTAAATGAGCTATTTTCAATTAATGTTTGTATCTATCTATTTTTGGGACTAGAAAAGTTTACCTATGCCGAAATATAAAGGTGAGATGAAAATCAAATAATTTCTAGAGTAGTTGGCTTGATAAAGAATAGCAATCATACAAGCTCTAAAAACAAATTCCTCAGTGATAGGTGCCTATGAAATCTAAGCATTTTTTTTTTATATATATACACAAATAATCAATGTTTTTCTTACCACTACATAGTTCCGTTGTCCAAGTAAAGTACAAAATGTTGAGTGACAATATCGTTTGTAATCGAAATGTTGTTGAAAAGGTAATTCTTGATCAAAATACATGATGGACAAAGGTCCCAAAAATAACATGCTCGTTAACAATAAAGGATAAACAATTGCTTTTGATACGTCGACAGAGGGTAATATCAGTCCAACAAGTTGTATCACTTTATGTCTATCTTCAGTAAACAGCCACACAATCCCTAGTGAGCCAAAAGAAGCAACCGTAACTGCCTTCATTCGGGCTCTGATCACGGGTGGATCATTACGATCGCCGGGTGTTCTAAATATATAAAACCCAATGATATAAAGTATGGTAAAGCCAATACAAACGAGATTGGCTACCCAAGAACTAAGCATATTCTAATATATATAATATATATAACAGGGAGAGAAAGAAGAAACTCCCCTTTTCTTTTTTTAAAAAATTATTCCTTTGTTTTCTTTTTTTTTTTTACAAACTACGTAAAAATGTCTAATAATGAACAAGAATCTTCTTCGTCTTTTAAAGTACCCTCATTAGAAGAGATTGAAAAAAGAAAATTACAAAGAAAACAGCTTCCTTTTTTTAATCGTCCTGCATCAACAACAACTAATACCACTTCAACCCCAACTAGTCCCGCATCGACTTCAGCATCCATTCAAACACCACCTTCATCGACAACAACTACACCTGCATCAACGACTAGAGCATTAAATACAACCCCAGCTGTTCGTAAAGTAGGCTCTTCATTAAACACCATTCTTGTTAATCCCTCACAGCAAAAGAACCCTATTCTCAAACACATACACAACGTTGCCTGGGAACCTTCAGAGTCCATTAAAGTCGATTACGTGGTTGGCCAAACAACTGGCGTCATTTATCTCAGTCTGCGGTATCACCGCCTCTATCCCACTTACGTTTACGACCGTCTAGCCACTGTCAAGCATCTCTACGTGACACGTATCCTGCTTGTCTACGTGGACATTGAAAACTACCACGAGGCATTGCGTGAAATCAACCGTGTGGCTATCCTCAGCCAATTCACACTGATGCTAGCTTGGAGTCTCGAAGAAGCAGGTCGATACTTGGAAACCTACAAGGCGTTTGAGAACAGATCGCCCGACTTGATCCGTGAACGCGTCGAAGAAGATTATCTTGCTAAAATGACAGACGGGTTGACGCAAATTAGAAGCGTGAATAAAACAGATGTGCTGACACTTCTTACTACATTTGGCTCTCTGAAAGGGATTGCTGAAGCGAGGACGGATCAGTTGGCGATGTGTCCCGGGTTTGGTGAACAGAAAGTGAAACGAGTACAACAGATATGGAAACAACCATTTTTAGCAAATAAGAAGAAATCTCGCATAATATAAAACAAAATTCTATTTTTATTATTTTTTCTCTTCGATCAACGAGTGAGCAATGTAGTAATTGATGATATCATGCGTGTTATAAAATGAGATTTCTGAGTCGTCAGAGACCATACTCAAATCATTGGCCATGAATGAGTATCCTTGGAATGCGTCTTTTGAGAGTCCCGCCGGTGGTATTTCAGACCATCCCTGTTCTTCATACAAATCAATTGACATATTTAGAAATTCAGGATCGAAATAAGTCAAGTCCGTCTCACCCGAGGTCACTGGCACAAACGCGGGTTCGATACGTTTAGCATACACGTCCTTCCAATCCAGATGGCGTGCGAAAAAAGGATGTGTACGAATATCAAAAACGCCCATGGGACCAGCACCTAGACGTTGATAAGGATCACGATCAAGCAAGCCTATAATGAAGTCGACAGATTCAGCATCAAAGAGACCATCAGGGAAAAACAAGTCATCGTAAAGCACACGGTCGTACATGTCTTCCATATCATCTGCTGCAAAAGGAATAACTCCCGCAATCATCTCGTAAAGCATGGTTCCGAGGCTCCAGTAATCAGCAGCATACGAGTATTTAGATTCATGCAAGATAATCTCTGGCGCAAGGTATTCAGGTGTACCACAAAATGTCATCGTACGGTGATCTTCTTCTGTCCTATCAAACATCTTGGAAAGACCAAAATCAGTCAGCACAAGGTGACCGTCCGCTGCCACAAGGATGTTTTCCGGCTTTAGGTCACGGTACAAAATACATTGACGGTGGAGCTCCTGTAACCCCATGACAATTTCAGCGGTATAGAGACGACATTGATCCATTGGAAAGCGTGCATGGCGCTGTAAAAGGGTGGCCAAGTCAGCACCGGCATGGTAATCCATCACAAGATACAAGTTCTCTGTGTCTTGAAATGCAGCGTGGAGTCGGATCAAGAATGGATGATGGAGAGACGCTATCGAGGATAAAATGTCACGCTCCCGTCGAATATGATCCACTTCTCTTTGCGTCATACTCCAAGATTTAGCCATTGCCTTGAGAGCATAAACGTGTCTTGACTGATGGTGGCGGACTAACATGACCTAATAGAAACATTTAGAGGAAGCGTGAGAGATTAATTAGTATATAGATTACCTTTCCAGTAGCGCCTCTGCCCAACACTCTGATGAGCTCATAGTTGCGAATGGTGTCACAAACTTGACTAGTTGCACCAAACGATTTGTGATCTTTGGTAGATAAAGTTAACCCACTATCGTGACGGTCGGCGTAAAATGTTATTTTTTTATGTTCATAATCTTCCAAAGTGGACAATCTCTTTCTCTTCAATTGAGCCACTGAAGGCTTAGGAATAACAAGGTCTTGTGAGCGCTGACTAGATAAAAAATCATGAAATAAGGAAGTATTGGCTACTTTAGATGAGAGGCATTGGGAGAGATAAGTCTCAATTAAAGAAGCATTGGATTTTTTCTTTGAAAAAGAGAATCGCAAAGCCCTTTTATCTTTTAATTTAGGTAAAGGAATGTAGTCTTTTGGGAAATGAGATTTGAACTAATAAAGGAGTTTTTTTAGTCAATTAAAATAGATGTGTTGGGCTTATCCTATACCAAGCTGTTGAGTTCTATAAAGTCTTGTGGGAAGCGGATTAAAGAGAAATGATTGGATTCATCCTCTATCATGATATGAAATGTCTAATTGCAGTGTATTAGATACATTGAAGAGATGAGAAGTGAGAAACTTACAGTACTACAAGCATTAAGTCTAGTCTCAACTACAGCAAGGCGTACATTGCTTGGATTTTGAAGATTGACTATGGCTTTGTTGGAGCCAACAAAAGGCATTGGAAGAGTATAGGTTTGACGGCTGGGAAATTAAAAAAAAAAAAAAAAAAAGAAAAGAAAAAAAAGAAAGAGTGAATAAGAGATTGACAATAAAACAATGACTCTTTTTTTCTGTATTACACACAAGTTCGGTTTGTTAAAAAAAGAGAAGAGTATAACACAAGTGCACCTTTGTGTTTCCATTCGTACATGAAATTTTGTTCTTGAAAGATTCTATAATAGTTTTTGATAACAGTAACAAGATGATGTATCTTGCGTTTATATTTTTTTATACCTTGGTACACTAGATTACAGAATGCATGTACTTGCACTCAACTGTAGATGTATTCCAATGATGCTCTGTTCCTTCTTTGGGGTCTGGATTGGGTCGTTCTCCTGGGCGTATTGTACTACGGCTATTGTTCATTCTTGCATTTCATTCAAGAAAAGGTAATCGAACATGCCTATTTAATGTTCTATACCCCACAAAAAAAAAGAGGAAAGGGTCTCAATTTAAAGAAACACTGCTAACATCACTACTGTGTTATCGTATTCATACTGGTATACAATAGTATTACTTATATGGAACTGTTGGTAGCTTGATTAAAACCATGTGCACCAATGAGGCTGTGTATCTATTTCTGGTTGGGGGTGATAGTAATGTCAAATTTAATAAACAATTATGACAGCCCCTGACTATTTTTACCTTTTCATTTGTAATCCTATCACTGTATGAGGCTTTAGTTAAACATCTAGAAATAATGCGTATTCTATGGTAATATTAGCTGTGCGAATTCAGCCACATTTATTTATTAGCCTTCTGTATACTATGTATATTTCTTATTTTGAATAGAGCTTGGGTTGGTATATGTATAAAGATGGCTGGGAGAGTATGGTAGAATTACCACATTAGTGAGATTCCCCATGTTACTAGTAAACATAGTTAAGCTGATATCAAATACCATGCATTGAGCCTTCTTAGTATACGAATGCTAGTCATTGATTTAACTCTCTTTACATGTCGTAGATATATAGGGCATATGTGTATAACTGTAAACGATAGTCTGACTAACACACGCTTATTTTTGATAAAGTTTACCCTGATTTATTAGGTGAGATCGCACTCAGCAGAATGATGCAGTGTTTTCACTTAGTTTTATTTCAATTTCAGACAATCACTTTTTTAATCATTATAGATATTACATTTATTTCAAACCAATTTCTTTATTGAGACATCTGTCCCAATACGTCTCAGAGCGTCTGACACATCTTTTACAATCATTTACAGTGACTTTATTAATAGCATCGACTTACAAAGGCAGAGTGATGTATTCTACAGTTATTTGATACTATCATCATGCTTATTCAAAACATCCATAACTGAGTCCATAAATCGAACAATATGATTAGGTAGTTTTTTTTTTTTTTTTTTTCATATTTCTGAGTCGTTCTCAGAACTAAACGCCACACTCATAAACTCAAATCTAAAAAGATTCCTCATCCACATACCCTGAGCTCAACAGCCCCATGAATGCTAATATCTTGAAATGTAGTAACTGATGACCTTGCTGATCGTCTGTTTTTTTTTTTTGTAGCAGAAAAGTTCTCCACGGCCAATGAGAATTCTTGTTACTCAAATTGGAGGTCGAGATAGCCACAGCTGCTATGATAGGCGAAGTCTTACTTTGTAGTCAAGTCTCACCTGCAAGTGGAATCTTCTGTAGGAAGAAATCATTTCTTCTCGTCGTACCCGCGTAAGAAGTTACATAATTAACTGTAACAATCAAGAACAGACAAGATATTGCTGAAGATTTACCAATATCAGTAAGTGGTGATTACCGTTTTCGCTGTCCTTACAGCACTTGACAAATGTTGAATGGTATTTTTAAATTTTATCAATGGCAGGAATGAGGAGAAAAATCACATTTATATACCACTTATTTATATTATTTTAGAGGTGTTGGTATTAGTTTACGCGAGGTTGCTGGTAATAGAATCAAGCATTCAGATATGTAGACGAAGAGTGTATAAAAAGATTTATACATAGCATATTAGAAAAAGAATGTACTTTATTGGAAATTATATAGCGTAAAAAATAGATAGAGGTCTTATGGTGGACAAGCTTTTGGACTTAATTGCCGGCTAAAATCTTATAATATACATATTTGTAACAGCATATCATTGACCCTAACCTTATCCTTCTTGGTAGCTTCTAGGAGCATTGGTTTTTTTTTTTTTTCTTGAAGTTCAACCAAGAAATCAAGCAGCTCTTCTTGAACATTTGTTCTCCTCAGGTCGAACCTTTGAAGGAAAATGACGCTGCACTAATCGATAAAGAGTTTGGTCAGCATCAAACTAAGAAAAGAAAAGCAAAGAGTCAGGATGCCGACGACAGGAGTAGAAAAAAATTATCTAAAGGTACTACAAACAATGTCAAGCAAGGACAAAGATGACGCTTCCTACCGCATTCAACTCAAACGAGCGGAACAAATCATCCTTAAGCTTCGCCCTTCTGTTCGATACGCAGTTACCGCCTACTTCCACGAGATAGGTGACATTACCCCCCTCTTTCTGGTACCAGCTCAAACAGAATCACACTTTCAGGAAAAGTACTTCTCTGTCTCTCGCATCTATGCTGTTAGAATAATTTTTTCCCTTTTTATAAATAAAATATAATCGTTAACGGCATTGAAAAGTGGGGTTTCAACAGGGTGCGAGCCCACGCTGATCGCCTGACATTCAATGGCCCGGACAATTTAATCATATACAAATCAGAGATTATTTAGCATGAATCAGTACTACGCGTTCTATTTATAGAGTCTATAAAAGATAGTTAAATAAATGACTTCTTTAGATATATATGTAGTAGTTAATAAAAGTTTCCGGTCTAGTGGCAACTACAGTGTAATATAGTAATAAGGGTCTCTGCTGCATTACATTTACCAGACACGATATTCACCATTCTTCTTTTACCGAGACATGTAGTTATTCATTCGATTCTTTGTATTCCACTTTTACTTGTGCTGAATTCATTTGCATTTTTTCATTATATTTGTATATCTCTTAAATTCAAGTTTGCACCTTAAGACTTAATATGTAGTATATTCAATTAGCTCGCTTGTAAAGTGTGAACACGCAAATGCTTCAACGTGTATTATGAATATGTGAAACTTCTTACGTCTCCTTTCAAAAAACAAATGTGAGGTCATTCAAATGGGGTTTGTTGTCAGTTGATTTGCCAAGGGAGTAATTTGATTGGTCGACGAAAGAGGATACTTTATACAAATATAGAAAAAACTTGATTTTTCATTCTATGGAGTATATACTTGCTGTGAAAAAAAACACCATGTAAAGTAAGTAAAAGAAGATAGCATGAAGAAGTGAGGTCTATTACACGAATGATATTCATTATAATGATATCATCATCATGTGTGTGAATTAAAAAAAGTGTCCTTTTTTTTTTTACGCAAAACAAAGAAGAAATTTCCTTTTTTTTATATCTCCACCCATTTGTTTTTTTTTTTTTTTTTTTTTTTTTTTTTTTCCCCCTCTTTTTTTTTTTTTTTTTTTTTTTTTTTCTCTTTTTTCACCTACTCTTTTTTTTTTTTTATTATTATTATTATGAAGTTCTCCATTTTGACCACTGCTTTGTTAATGGCAGGTTATGCCAGTGCCATTCCTATGATGACTAACCCTACTTCATTTTCCGATGGCTCTGTTGCACCTTTATATGCACCTGTTGAAACAGAAGCAGTACGTGGTTCTTATATCGTCGTTTTAAAGAATGACTTGACTAATGAACAAGTTCAAGACCATGCTGAATGGATCAGCAGTATGTCTGCTGCTCAAGCTTTCAATTCAAACGACTATTTAGACGACTATGAAGCTGGTATTAACCACGTCTATGAAATGCCTCACTTTAAGGGCTATTCTGGCCGTTTTGATAAGAAACTCTTGGATGCTATTCGTCAATCCGAGGAAGTCGCCTATGTTGAAGAAGACTCAGTCGTTTATGCTAGTGAATTACAACGTGGTGCTCCTTGGGGTCTTGCTCGTATCTCCACTCGTAACAGACTCTCTCTTCGCAACTTTAACAAATACAATTATAACGCCGATGCTGCTGGTGATGGTATCAAGGTTTACGTCATTGATACAGGTATTAATGTAAAGCACGTTGATTTTGAAGGAAGAGCTGTTTGGGGTAAGACTATTCCCAAGAATGATGAAGATGTTGATGGCAATGGTCACGGGTAATATTGAAACGAACTAAAATAACCAATGAATATACTAAATGCTTTTTCTTTTTTTTTTTACTACGCCACTACAGTTCTCATTGTGCTGGTACTATTGGTGGTAAGAAATATGGTGTTGCAAAGAAGTCTATCCCTGTTGCTGTTAAGGTCTTGGCTTCTAATGGTAGTGGAAGTATGTCTGATGTCGTTAAGGGCGTTGATTGGGCTACAAACGAATTCCTTAAAGATAAAAAAGAAGCTGAAAAAGCTGGTAAAAAATTCAAGGGTTCTGCTGCCAACATGAGTTTGGGTGGTGGTAAATCTCCTTCTTTGGATGCTACCGTCAATGGTGCTGTTGATGCAGGTCTTGTATTTGCTGTTGCCGCTGGTAACGATAACAAGGATGCTTGGTAAATAGAGTTTAGTCTTTTAAATTAGAATGCATACTAAACAGATATATAGTAATTATTCTCCTGCTAGAGCTGAAAAGGCTATCACTGTTGGTGCTTCCACTATCTTTGATGAACGCGCTTACTTCTCCAACTATGGTGAATGTGTTGACGTCTTTGCTCCTGGTTTGAACATTGAATCTGTTTGGAACACCAATGATCATGCTACTAACACTATTTCTGGTACTTCCATGGCATCACCTCACGTTGCAGGTCTTGCTGCTTATCTTTTATCTTTATCTCCTGAAGGTACTACGCCCAAGGAAATCAAGCAACAAATCATTGAATTAAGTACCCGTAATGTCTTCAAAGACCTTCCCAAGGACACTCCTAACCTCCTAATCTACAATGGCATTGACCAATAAATATACACACACTAATTTTTACCAGCTGGAAATAAATGATTCTGTAAAATCCATAATCATTATGAAGTATTCAAGCAACACTTTTTGAGTTCGATAGTGAGTAACTTCTCTTCTTGGGTACCAAGGTGATAAGTTGGTTAAATGCAATTCTTAAACTTTTCCTTTTGTCTATCGTCATGCCTTGTAGGGAAGAAATACCATAACAACGATGGTGCTTCTTTCAACAATTTAAATAAAAGACTTAAGAGTACCTTGACAATACAATGAAATATGGGCGCATCGTTTTCTTTTTTTTTAGACAGCTCAAAAAAAAAAAAAAAAAAATCTTTTTACAACTTTGTGTAGGTCATGTCAAGTTTCATGGAATATTGTTTAAAACAATATAACCTTTCCTCAGACTGGAACGAAGCCAACCAATATTCCCAACTTTGTTCTTGGTCGCATTCTATTCTTGATTTTCAAGCGTTAAGAGGATTGTCATCGGTGATTACCAAACCGTCCTTATTGGATACCGTGTCAACATTCAATGGGAGTATTGGTTACATTTATACCACACAGCCTTTTGACATTAAAAGCAATGCGACCATTGGACATCAAAACTTGATTAACCAATTTACTATTATCACTAAAAAGCATCGTAAGTGACACACAATGTCAGCTTTCTTTCGTTAATCGGATAATAGACGATCGTCATTCTTCGTTCGTGTATGGAAGAATGTTCCTCCCCGGTGCAAAGTTGGAGACAATGTACATACGCCGTCTATCAGAAACGCTCCAATGTTTAGTAACTGCAGTGAATATGTCAAGAACGCATGTGTCACCTCAAGTAACATAGTAAGCAAACGTAGAAGAATGACAGTAATAACTTGGCTATAAGTAGGTGACGCTGCAACTACAATACGACACAGAGAAATGGTGTTCAGAGTGTTCATACAAAGCCGTCGATAGTCAGTTAGCAGTGAGGATGCTTTATCATTTTCATGCTCCTCGTTCTCAGTGGTCAGTAGGTACTGAGTTGAGCGTTGGTAATAATAAAACAGGTGGAAGTAAGTAGTGTTCATTCTGAGAATGCTGTTATATTCATCTCGTGTTCTTTAGTGTCATTAGCCGTTCGTTACTTAACTTTAGCACCTACTGCTACGTGCCTGACGTATATATGGAATCCAACTGCGGGGAACATGTCAACCAGCTGCACCACTAGAATATCCAATCAGTTCGTATTGAGCTCAAGATACAACTTTAGCATTTATCCCAACAACAGTGATTTAACATTGGGGCTTGAATATACACCAGCAAATGGCCCCTATCCAAGAGCTGGTGTTGAGGCAATCCAAAAAGCGGACAACTCACAATCAGATGATAGTCTGTTAAAACTGAGGTGGAATTCTGCGACTGGTATAGGCTTTTTATGGGAAAGTAGATTCAAAAACGTATTATTTTGTTTTGGGTTCACAGCCAATTTGACAAACACACTTCCCCTTCGTACTGTGGGACTAGAGATTCAATACTTCTCCTAACACTCATTTCGTTTATATATGTTTTATTGAATAAAAAAATAATTATACTCTTTTTACAAATACTAATGACCATGGCCATCATCTTCAGGGTTTCCTTTTGGTTCAGGAGCAACCTTAATGAAATCGTCAATTCTTAAAATAGCAATAGCAGCTTCAGTAGCACTCTTTAGTGACTTAATCTTGGACATGGTTGGTTCTAAAACACCATGCTTGACATTATCACGGACACTACCATCAATTAATTCCAAACCGTACCATTTAAGAGCGCGCTTGCGGTCGTCAGCATCGGCATTAAGAGCAGTGTTGTGATAAGCACGAAGCTTAGCAACGAGTTCTGTGGAATCCTTGGCAGCGTTCACAGCAAGGGTCTTGGGGATAACAAGTAAGGCATTGGCAAATTCGGCAATAGCAAGTTGTTCACGTGAGCCCAAGCTAGTTGCAAAGTTTTCAAGGTATATACTCAAGGCAGATTCAACGGCACCACCACCAGGGACAACACTGTTGCTTTCCAAAGTTCTCTTTACAACGCAAAGAGAATCGTGAAGTGATCTTTCCATTTCATCCAACATATAGTCGTTAGCACCACGCAAAATAACGGAGGCTGAGTTTTGGATCTTGGTGCCCTTGACTAAAATACATTCATCGTCAGAAATTCTTTCTTGAGAGACTTCTTCAGCTTGACCAAGATAGCCAGCTTCAAAAGTTTCTTCTCCTTCCAAGTTGGCCAAAGAAGAGACTAAAGTAGCGCCAGTGGCTTTGGCGATACGCTTCAAATCTTCCTTCTTACAACGGCGAACAGCCATAGCACCAGCTTCAACAAAAAGCTTGAGACATAAATCGTCAATACCCTTTGTTGTCAAGATGACATTGGCACCAGTATCCAAAATCTTTTGAATACGTTCTGTTGTGATTTCAATTTCTCTCTTACGGATATCTTCCAACTTGTCAGGATCGTCGACAACAATATTGACACCGAGATGCATACGTGCCTTTTGTAAGTTCATGTCTAAACAAGCAATCTTGGCATTCTTGATTTGCTTCTTCATGGCTTGAGATGCAACAGTACAGTTGAGGGCATAACCACGTACGAACTGGGATTCAAGGCCAGACTTACCGTGGGCCTTGAGAATGTTGACAGCTTTGACGGGATATTTGGTCTCACCTCGGATATTGGTAGTCTTGACAGCTAACATAGCTTCAACAGCCAAGTTGGCAAAGAATTGAGAGTCACTACAATCAATAGCCTCGTTAAAAATGACTGCCCTTTACTATCCCCTCCTTTTTTTTTTAACAATGAATACTTTACGATCCGATAATCTTGGAGCTCATGGAAGTCTTTGCAGCATTAATGAGACATTCTTTACCAAGGGTATCTACCTTGATAGACATTTCATTAGCAATGAAACGACAAGCTTCTTTGGAAGCTAAACGATAACCAGTAATGATGGTAGTGGGATGAATTTTGTTTTTGACAAGTTCATTAGCACGTTTTAAAAGTTCAGCAGCAATAATGACAACAGAAGTAGTACCATCACCTACTTCACGATCTTGTTGTTGAGCAAGTTCGACCAATACTTTACCAGCGGGATGTTCGACTTCAAGTAATTGTAAAATAGTAGCACCATCATTGGTAATAGTGACATCCTAGAAACAGAGAAATGATGAGTTGTTCCTGGAAAAATAAAGTCGCATTGAAGTTAAAATGATAAACTTACACCAATTTCATCAACTAACATTTTATCCAAACCAACGGGACCTAAGGAACTCTTTACAATGTTGGCAATAGATGCAGCAGCAAGTACTAGTGTGAAAAAAAAAAAAAAAAAAAAATCTGTCAGATTTCTGGAACGCGCGTCAAAGATAATTCATCATCTGCTTTACCGTTGCTTGAACGAACATCTTGACCTGTGGTACGTTCACCACCCAAGAAAAGGGAACTACTTTGGTCTCTTTGAAACATTATAATCTGATGAAAAATATATTTAAAAAAAAAAGGACCTGCGATTCTATTGAAATCCACCAAGATCTTTTAAATTTTTTTTTTTTTTTTTGAAATAAGTGTGCTGGTTTCTAAATTAGGAACTGGAGCAAAAGGTTAATATAGGTGGCTTTTTTATATATATATTTTTATTTATACAATCTTTTTTTTTTTTTTTTTTTTTTTTTCTCTTTGTTAAAGGGTATATTACATATGTCTAGTGGAGATCAGAAGTTGGGGAAATTTTCACAATAGTCTGTCAAAAGATAAGGGGACTCAAAGCAGCGGGTATCTGGAACACGAGGTGGAGTCACTTTATCAACAAGAAAGTCTTTGAAATGAATTGATTGGAACCAAGGATGCTTCTTGATATCATTAATGCTAAGCCTGTCAGAAGGTTTAGTTTGTAAAAGATTTTGCAGCAAATCTTTGACTTCAATACTAAAAAAATTTGGCCAAGTAATATCGCATTCAAGAATTTTTTGATATTGCTCTATAGGGTTTTTAGCATAAAAAGGAGGCTGTCTATAGGAAAAGTAATCAACCAATGTTCCAATAAACTTGATATAATTAGAGCTACATACCCTGTAATCATTTCATATATTAAGACACCAAAACCCCATAAATCTACTGCTTGATTATAGCCTTTGTTATTGTTAGAAATGATTTCAGGTGCCAAATAATCCGGCGTACCACAAAGGGTCCAAGTGGCATTTGTGACTATCTTGGCTAGTCCAAAATCAGTGAGCTTAACATGTCCACGAAGATCAAGCAAGATATTTTCAGGCTTTAAATCGCGGTAGATAATATTCAATTGATGAAGATGTTCTAGTGCCAGTAAAACTTCGGTAGCATAAAACCTGGCTTTATCTTCTGTCAGCTGTATACAAAAATAAGCAACTTTCTTTTTTTTCTTTACAGTTATTATTAGTAGTTACCTTTCTTTCTCGAATAATCGAAAACAGGTCGCCACATGGCGCATATTCCATGATGAGAAAAAGGTGCGTTTCTGATTCAAAGCTATCCCATAGCTTGACAATAAAAGGGTGATCTAGCTTGTCCTGTATTTGCATTTCATGCCTACTGTTTTTGCAAATGGCTTTCATAGCATAATAGTTGTTGTTTAGTTTGCTCTTGACTAAATATATACTTCCTGAAGAGCCCATGCCTATTTTTTCCTCTATGTCAAAGTCGCCCAAGGAGAGATGTTCTTTGAAAGAAGTGCCTGGATAAATGTAAGTTGAATTCGCTATGTGGTTATGCTCAAGAGGTGGTAGAGACGAGTCTTTTACATATAAATGTAAAGAATGAAAACCTTATTCAAGCTATTAGAGTCTATTACAAAACAGGTATTATATAAAATTTACTGTTTTCAAATGCATTGTGGTTTGTCGCAGGTAAGGATTCAGTATCTGAACTAATGCTTGATCTACAACTGCTGCTCCTACTACTGAATACTGCGGACTCGTTTTGCGGTAAGTTCTTGTTCGTTTCAAAATAGTGATCAGAAAAAGTACTATGTAGAGGGTTCGTGTAGTGTGTGCTCATTTAAAATAATGTAAGCGAAAAAAAGAGAAAGAACAAGAATGCAAGTTTCAGGGAAAGGAGATTTAAAGTATTTATCTATCTTTTGACATCAGTTTAAATTTAGATATCAAAACTGCCATCTTCTTACAATAAACACGTTTTCTTTTTATAGATTATTACATATGAAACAGTTGATTACTTTATTGAAGTTATTGCCATAGATACACAGGATCTAACCCAAGTGGAGCGCTTATATATTACATTAACTAACAAAGCATGGATTTGTATTTGCTTGATGAACTACTACTAATTAGAAACGGATACTTTAATGAACAAAAAAGTCAACTATGTATTAGTAGAGCGGATATGAAAAAAAAAGTGGTGAGATTATAATTAAAAAAGTATGCCGTGTTAATTGCCTAGTTACCATGATAACAATGACTATCATAGCGACAATCTTTGTATTTTTCCACCACATTGATCTCTATAATATATACTATAAGTACTTATATAGACATATATGACTTGCTATGTTACCTTTAGTAATGTGCTTCGTTTCTTAAAGGCAAATGCTTGTTGGCTTAGGCCATGCGTTTTATCTACCAACATATCTATTCTATCGCCTCTTTCCAATACACGATCAATATTGTGTGACATGACATCTTTGACTTGATCGATTTCATGTTGTACTCTTTTCAAGTTATTGTCACCATCTGAATTGTTGTAGTAATCCATTTGTTGCTGAATAGTTTTACTAAACGATGACTGAATGCCATAAGATGGCGTATTTAAGATCTGTGCTGCAGTATATTTCTCTAGTAGTTTGGCTTGAATATCCTTTAAAAATACAAAAGGTATATGTCTACCAAACGATTCATTGGCCATACACATCCAAGTGATACCATTCTCTGATATATAGTGAAACAGATATCTATTCTATGTTACATGCATATTCATTTGACATAAGGTAATACTACCTGTCATAAACGTAAGTCAATTTTGAATTATTAGGTGGGATCTTTTTCAGAATAGCTTGTACAACTATGATACATGGTCTATGTCAATCTTAAGCAGTAATAGTATCATTACTCTATTATACTCGTCAAGTCATCAATGTCATTATTGCTTTTATATTCTGCTACGATTGTTGTTTCATGAGCGACAAGTCCATGTAAAATTGACATTTACAAAACTCAATTAATGGTAATAGTCAGAGATGAAGAGGCTCGAAAAAAAAAAAAAAAAAAAAAAAAAAAAGCGTTTTTGTTTCATATTTTACACTTCAGCATAAGCTCCAAAAGTTTTGAACAAGTGATGAGTCAACAAATGGCATTAAATGAACAACAAGTTACTTTGAAGGCCTTATACATAAGAGCCAGACCCACGCTTGATTAAATTAGACTACACCTGAATTGTAATACCTGTTAAATTCAGGAAAGAGTTTAAATATTCACAAATATTATATCTGCTGATTTTGTTAATTTTAATAATGGTATAGGAGTAATTGCCTGCCTAAATTACTGAAGTTATTTGAATATGTTTCGCTGTTTGCATATATACTCTATAGAGGAACGAGCCTTTAGGGAAATATTGCGCGTATTACACAGGTGAAAACTGAATAAATCTCAATGAACTACCCTACACATAAATATTTAAAAACAATGGTTCAACTCTCACGTATATATCAATCACATACTACTGTGCATAATGTGGTCAATTTCTCTTTGTTTTGAAAGTGATCGAATGTGTGAGTCATCTTTTCTCTTTCTTCTTGTCGTAACAATAATAGAAAGAGTGCCATGTACTCGTATTAGGTGTCTTTTTTCAGCAACGAAAAAGTCCAGAGCTTTTATAAGGCAGTGCACTGCTACAGTGCGGGTAATATCCCTTTATGTATTGTGCGAAGAGATATGTATAGATCTTTATCCAGTTGCCAGGCTTTTGCTTGACCTTTGACGATCATAGAAAGCCAAATGAGGGAGTAACTCTCTGGCAAAGAATAAATGCAGATGTTGAAGCTTGCGTTAGACAAGTTAGTAGAGGACGCCTATGAACTAGATGTTCTACACCACACTCGTGATCTTTGGGCTGTAGCAATTTATATACTACTGCCAAAATGGTCAAGCTTTAACAAGAAATCGAAGAAATAGAATGTAAGTATGAAATGGATTAATTTCTTTATAAATATCAAACCTCAAAGTATTTTTATGTAGTCTTGTCAAGAAAGGCAAAGAAGTAAGTGGCACTGATACCTAGTTGTATATATCGCAGAAATATAGCAATCAAAAGAAAATGTATTGTATAAGCTCTGGAACAAAACCTGGAAGCTATATCAATCATCTGAGGAACTCTCACCTACAAGCGACAGTTTGTCATCATCACGATTGTCCTTACAGTTACTAGTGCCTGTTCGTGATCGATTTCAGGGTGAATCTATCAAATGCAGCAATATATCTTTGATTTTGTCATTTCCAACAACGTGCTACTAGAATCTGACGTACACCTGATCCTCTCATTGAATTCAATTTTCCTCCTTCCAAACAACAACCGCCTCCACTAAGCAATGGTGCCATTTTTCGGAAATAAGCTCTATACCCGAATCCGGTGAACACGATCTTGATTCTTGGAATTCGACAAGCAAATTTCTCGGTGATATACTGCACCAAACCATCAAGATTGCTCAGAGGGTGTTTGAAAAGATAGCAGATCGGATTGGTGCGAGTGTATCGGTCCTCAAGTTAGCAAGCACCATGGATGACAACATCAACATAAGCCTGATCGTGTCGGCTTCACAGCTTCTCTAGTCTCTTCCCATGGATCCCACTAACACTGACATCTCAAAGACTACACTGATCACCAAATATCTGGCAGCAAACTTGGGTAAAAAACTTAATCCGCTGCCCTTTGAGAAGGAATAACTATTTATCATATGTAGAAGCTCATAGGACCGCGGATGAATAATAAAATAGAGTATTGTGTACAGGTTCAAAAAAAAAAAAAAAAAAAATTGTATGTATGACAGGGCTCAATTTATCTGCTCTTCAGTCATTGAATGTATTGTTGCTTAACAATTTAATTTTGTTTTTGCTTATATCCGTGTTATTGTACAACTTCCCAATGTAGGACTCAATTGAACAAAGAAAGAAAACATTTGAAAATTAAAGTCACATGACCCTTTCTGTCAAAACTAGTAATTCTATTAGAAGAAGGTTGTAAATTAAGGATGCTGATCTTACTGTATTCTATGCTATAATAAGGAGACTTTGTTTCTTATAATTAGCAGCTTGCATATCCCTTTTTTTTTTTTTTTTTTTTCAAGAAACTGCTAAACACTAGAGGTGTAACAAATTAAAAACCATTTTCTTATCATTACCATTTTCGGACTTTCTTAAAATCATCGTTACAAATATAGAAATTTATATTTTAACTTTTTCGCACGTTTAATCTTCCAAGCCAATGAAAAATACACAAAAAAGACAACAGCCAATGAATGAGCTTGTATAAAAAATGATTCATTTTATTATTATTATTTTTTTTCCCACAATTTTAAGATGATGATGAAGCAGCAACGACTGTCCATCGACCAGCATCATTAAATATATCGCAAGAAAGAGCCTTTCCAGTGTGATAGACGAGTCCATCTTGTCTAACCAGTAAAAGGTTTAGTTCGAGACTTCTGTGTCCGTCAGAGTGAGTGACGAGTAAATCATGATTAGAGACGAGCAAGTCTTGTGTCGGGGGCAGTTGGACGGACCAATGGGTTTCGTGAGGCGTATGAGGTTGAGGCGCTTGCGAAATCTTGGTCACCAATGGTCCATGTGTTCCGAGCCATAGATCCAATAAACGAGGAACAGGGGCTGCTTGAATCAGATGCTGACCTATCACGTTCAACGTATGGTCTTGCACTGAATATTCAATGTGTGTTAATAATGGAAAAGGTGTGATATGGCGCGGAGGTGAAGGAGGAGGTGTAACAACTGACTTGATTTCTTGTTGTGGAGGGGGAGTGTCGTAATGGAAAGACTCATCCAACTCATGCTCGAATTGATTAATACCAACAATGGTCCAACAAAGGTAGTCATCTACCTCTTCGTATTTAGCATCGATCGGCATGTTTTCAGGCTGTACAAGTCGTGAAGGAGAGTAATCTAACCAAGTATTACTACTGTGGGTTGTATTGGTGTCATGTATTGAATTATCGGCGATGGCACCTGCTGCACTCAAATAAATAGGCTGTGAATGGAGGGTCGACGCTAGTTGTAAAGCCACCTTTTGCATTTGACTCACTGGACCATAGGCGCATTGGGCAATTCGACCCTTATCTACTTTTCGAATAATTAAAGAAGGTGATGTGACGCCAGTCTGTGAATCTTTTAAAATGATTTCAGCTCCATAGGTGACATGAATAGGTGCTTTGTTTTGTTGCTGTACATTGGGGGGAGGATTTGTTGATAGTTGAAGTCGAGAAGTGAAGCGGCCATGTTGAGCATGATGTTTAACCGTTGTATTTATCTTGTGGTTGGGTTGAGGTAACTTTGGCTGGTTGACAATAATAATATTAAAGGGAGACCATGTAGTATTTTTAGCACAAAGCATATTATTACAGGAAGTCATATATTTTGTACGCACTGTTTGTGAATTGATACGGTTAAACAGAGAGACAGGAGAATTGGCTATGATACAAGTAGAGACATTGCGAGTTTTTGCCGTCTTTTTGGAAGGTTTTGAAATGATGGAAATAGGTTTCGAAGTAAAAGTGCAAATTGTGTCTGGTTGAGCAAGAGGAGAAGTATTAGCAGGTTGAATAGGTAAGACGTCGACTTTGAGATTAAATTGTTTCGCTTTTGCTGTACCAGTGACATGAAGGTATTTGAAGCTACCGGATTGGTTTTCGTCTAACATGGAGCGTTGTTCTAATACTTTATCGCCATTTTCACAAATGACAGACATAGATAATTGTATTTTTTCGGCTCTTTGTTCGTGTGGGATATGAGAAGGTGACTTGAATTGAACAATGGGTGGAGGACAAAGGAAACGTTTCTCAGAGCCATACGATTTTTGAGCGACTGAAGCATGAAAACAAGTGATGGTCGTCTTTTCTTTTTGTTTCAACTTTTTAGCTTGATGAGAAGAAGATTCAATATATTTACGCTTCTGGTTATTTGTATTATTATCGGATGTTAATAAAGAAGATACACTAATTTCATGCGTTGAGGCTGACTGAGACTGGCGATGGTGCTGATAATTACTCGTATGAAAATCTTGACTTTCTGCTGATAATAAGGATTCAATAGACATGCTACTATGACTATTGCTATGGTTACTGTTGCCATTACCACTATTACTATTTGTCGCTGTTGAATTATCTTTTGTTGGAATGGTGCTATCATGATTATCGTTATTTGGTGAATGAATATGATCGATAGCACTTAAAAGTGAATTTAAAGGATTATTAGCCCTGGCTATTCTTCTTTCTGTTGAATGTGTTGTTGTGCTGTTAGATGGTGGTGGTGGTGTCGTTGTTGCAGGGACCTTTTCTAATCCAATGAATTGAATTTTTCTACTGGAACCGAACACTCTTTCTGTTATAATATGTGCTTTTTCTTCCATCATTTCGTTAATATAAAAAAAGATTAAAAAAAAAAAAAAAAAAGAGGGAATTTAAAATTTTAAATAGTACTTTGATAAGATGCTTTTTTTTTTTTTTTTTTTACCGCTTTAGATCTAATCATGTGGAGTTATATGTGTTACCTTGTTTTTTTCCCACTTTATTTTCCCAGGATTATGGTTTACTTCTTTTAGGAATATTGATTAATGCTGATAATAATTTTAATTGATTTTTGCGTTCAACAATTTCATAATATATGATGAGACTGTTTAGTGGTTTTTCATTCAATATTAAACAGTGTACTAGATATATAATGTTTCCTCCAATAACATTATTCCTTTTCTCACACTGGCTAATTTTCTTCATACCATTTTTCTGTTGCTCTTAATTCCACAATGGCCCGTTTAACGTTTAATTTTTCATATATGAAGTTTAGCCATCGGTTGATGTACAAGTTCAGCAAGCGACTGAGGCTCAGGAATTTGATATATATGCTCAACAGAAGGTTGACGTTCAGCAAGTAGTTCAGACGGCGACCTCGACAACGAAGCGAAAGGTAAAACATGTTGGATATAATGAATGGTTTCTCCTTTTGCAAGGACAGTAGGCTGGACTGTTACAGTTACTCCATCCAAAACAGAAGTTGATCTAATTCTGCTATGAAAGAACGATTGAAAAAATATTAGATACTTTCACCCATAATTTGCTATTTGCACAAGATTATGATAAATGCGCATGTTCCCTACACACGGTAAAAGTATAAGAAGAACATAACTATTATTAAGAGATTCTCAAAATCGAAGGCTTTCGTAGAGTCCTGTTTTCCATTTCAGTGAATCTTATACTCGAAAGATATACGCTTGTATAAAATGTATAAAGTAAAAAAAAAAAAAAAACCAGAGTAATCGTAAAAGCAGTTCCTATTTACCTATAAATAATAAAAGAAAATGCTGTCAGTTTATCCAGCTGCTTATGTTTCCTTTTTCTATGATATTTGATTTATTATGGTGGGAAATAGGGCTCATTGCCTCAAGAACTGTCAGATATATACAAAGGAAGCATTTATTGTTCCGTAAAGACTCAACAGAAATCTGTGTGTGCATTTAGCAAATTTCACTGTTGTACCATTTTCAGATTCAGCTATTTTTTTTTTTGCTTGTTCTCTCTAATAAACTTTTGAACACTTTTGCATACAATGAAGTCAATGGGAGGAACGCTGCGTCGAAAAGGTCTGGGGGGAGCAGACCATTTTATGAGAAAAGACAAGAATAAATCAAGTTCGTCCAACATATCTTCTCCCACTGCTGTAAACACAACAACGTCTCCTTCTATTACGGGTTCCTCCATCCACGCATCACCTAAATCCATTCATCCACCCAAACCAACACCTGTAAAACCAGCAGCACCCATTACTGTTGACTTGCATCGTTTTGCAGATGATAATCTTCAGCCAGAAGAATGTAAGAATACTCTTTTATAAAGGGTGTTTTACTTATATATCAAATGTAGTTGTAAAGAGAACACTTAGTGAAGCTAATGAAGAAGGAATTCGAGGATTTTACAAATCACTGCTCGATGCCAAACACGTTGTAGGTGGGGACTTGCAACGTAACGTCTATCGTAACTATACAGAATTTGTATCTATTTCAAAAGAGATTTCCAACCTAGATGCCGATGTATTGAGTGTGAAAGAATACTTGAACGAGCTGAAGTCAATATGGGAAGGGTTTTTGATTGCCACCAATTCATCGGATTTGAGTAAATCACCAGGTAAATGAGGTTAAAAGATGTTTAGCCAATAAACTAAATAGTTGACTTGGTTAGGTCCTGGAGAGTCTATTTTCGGTTCTTCGACGAGCAGAAAAAAGAGCGACTTGTTGGCCAGTGATATGAAGAGCATTTATAGAGCACAAATCATGGCACTCTGGGAGAATGTAGAAGGGTCACAAAGATATGTACCTCAAGCACAGAACCGTCATATTGTACGAGAATGCGTTAATTTTTTTGAAATTAATCCCAAGACACTTCAACCTCGGCAAGTCGTTCATTTATTCTTGTTGAATGACTGTTTATTAGTTGCACGCAGAAAGACGAATAGGTTGATTGCAGAATATTGTTGGAATATTCAAGACCTAACTATTGTGGACGTCAAAGATTCACATGGTAACCTTTTTTTGTAAAAAAAAAAAAAAAAAAAAGAATCAACCTGACCTCTTTGTTAGAGTTGACAAACGCACTGAGAATTGTTGTATACCCAGAAACATTTATATATCGCTCAGATAGAATTGAAGATAAAATGAGCCTCTTAAGCGCTTATCGAAGGCTTATTGAAGACAATGACGATAAACAATTAGATGCGCCACAATCAGGTAGAATATCCCTATGAATATACACCGGGAGACTTACAATAAGATATAGCTGATGTAAGAAAACCTCGAGATGGAAATACCTTACATCCTGAAAAAGAAAAATGGCTGGTTGATTTACCAGATCAGTTAGAGGTATTGATTGCGCTCAGAGAATTCGAAAAAAGTGTAGTCTATCTTGAAAAAGGTGATTTATATATAAAAAGACTTGTAATCTATTTTAATGACTCATGAAAATAGCACGGCAAATCGTTCATTCTTCTGCTGCTACGTTACCCGTTGTTAGGGAGGGTAGGGAACACATCAACCACTATACGGATGTGTTGTGTCAAATCATTAGTAAAGATCTCAGTAATACGCTATTAACCAAGATTCAGTTTCAACGTTATGTCAATTGGTTATTGAGACTGGATAAGAGTGAAAAGGTAAATGTGACCATAACAAAAAAAAAAAAAAAGACATAGGTCCTCAACGATAGATAGGCAAGACAAGTGTTTTTAAGTACACGCACATTGATTATCAAGAAGAGAATTAGGTAAATAATATAAAAGACGATCTTTGAAATGATATATTGATGATATTTTAGACAATTGGTATTTGAGGGTGATATTACAACTTATATTAGTGAACTAGCGCTCGTTGTATTTACGTTGATTCGAAACACATGTGAATGGTATCGAGACTCCTTCAAACAAAACGATATGGCTTCAGGTATGTTTACCTTTTGTGATGTATTTTAAAGTATTCATGGTGTATTAGGATTTGTCACTTGGGTTCGTGAGCAAACAGAAGTCTATGCTGATATTTACAAGCGCCAAGTATTTGGACAAAGCCAGTTAAGCTGTCAAGTGATTGCCGATTGCTTCAAGTCGACTTTAGAACAATGCTCTATTGTAAGAAAGATATATTGGAGTATTCGGTATGAAATTAATTATGAATATTTTGTTTAGCTTCGTAAAGTAGGATTGGATTTGAAATTTTTATTAGAAGATTTGTTTTTAGAGAACGTTAAGGAAACAGTAATAACGTATAAAAAGCGAAACTTGGATAAAATTGGTAAACTCGTTGGAAATGATAACTTCCACGTTGTATCTGGACAAGGACTAGGCAGCGACGTCAAAGTTACTTCAAGTGTAGTTAGTTTTTATAATCTTTTGGTTAAATTCTCGAATGATATATGTTTACTATCAAAGTTGCAGGTAGGCTAATGCAATGCGCATGGTAGTAGCCCGAGACTTATAATTATTATAGCTTTATTCTACAGTGATTGATAGTATTTGTCAATTAACTGAACATTATTTAAGAGCCATGATTGCTGAATCTCGTAAAAAGGATTTATCCAAAGAGCAGGTAAGGCAGTAAAGAAATGGTTTATGTTTTATACCTTAATTCTTTATTTAGAGAACTATTGCTTCTATGAATGTGTCATTTGTGTTGGATAATGTTGTACCAAGAGTATCCTCACAGTTAAATGTAAATCACTATTTTATTTGACCTTTTTTTTGATATCAACTAAATATGATCAATAGTATCACTTTAATAGACCTATACCAGAACTAGATACTTTACGGGCAAGACTTCGAGGTAAACAGTCTGTTTTTAATTTAAAAAAAGGTTTTCTAAATTATGTAATAGAACTGACTTGCAATAATTAATATCCTTGTGAAACTTGACAATACGTCTTTTCCTTTATTTCTTGATTAAAAATGACAATAAAAATCTTTTTTTTTCCACTCTGTTCTCCTTAATAGATGTAATTATTGATCTCGTACATACAATATAAAATACTATATATCATTTATACTCTCGTTTTTTTTTTTTTTTTTTTTTGCTTTCTTCTTTTCAATACCTAATAATAATGAACACCACTAATACAACTATTACTACTACGAATAACATTATTCCAAAGGGTTTAATGTTTTCTTTAATTATCTTATTACCCTTACCTTGTGCATACATGAATACCTATTATTCATTAATATTAGTCTATGCCCTGGTTGAACTCTTATTCTATATCAATTTCAACATTCAAAAAAGAAAACTCCAGGCAATGACTCAACCTGCTCACCCTCTCACTTTAGCTCAACGGAAATCTCTTTTCTGGAATTGTGTGCACACCATTAAAGATGTTAGTTCTTGGAGTGAAGGGTGGTTCTATTATAAAAAAGATCATTCACATCCCTCTTTCAAAGATATTAAACGAGACAACATGGCTCTTTGGTAAAGCAAACAAACAAAGCCCATCATTTTTCACTGAATTCCATCTATTTATTTAGGTTTGCCTGGGCTTTTTGGCATGACAATCTCGATACCGTGATGGAAAACCCGGAATGGGCAATGGAAATGGAATGGATGCTCTCCACAGCTGAACAATGGTATGGAATTCAGTTTCCTCAAGGTTTCAATGCAGAACTTGAATGCATTCGACTCAATTTAGACCCCGTAGAAGCCTTTCATCGACCCTTAGTGGTTTATCTCGCTCTTTATGTCATTACCTCGGTCTTTAATGTAGGATTTTTAGGTTGTTTATGGAATTTCCAACGTTCTGCTCATGTGGCATCAGGTGTCACTTGGGGAAACATCATGGGCGTGTTGGAAGATACCATGTATCCAAAAACATCGGCACACAAAAGCCGTATCTCTTACTATTATCGTCCGGGCAACCATCACACGCCGTTGGTGTTTATACATGGTATTGGTGCAGGAGTGATCTGTTACGCAGAATTTATACATCAGCTTGTAAAAAGTCAATTAGATCGACCGATATTTTTAGTGGAACTTCCCTATGTTGCAATGCATATGGTAGATCAAGTCCCTACTGCTAAAGAAACTGTGGCAGAAATGACAACCATGTTACAGTCACATGGATATGAAAGAGCTGTGTTTATATCACATTCATTGGGTACAGGTGTAACAAGTTGGATCATGAACATAAATCCCAGTATTATTGGTGGTCTTGTATTAATAGATCCTATTTGCTTCTTACTTCATTACCATCACGTAGCTTTTAACTTTGTACATCGTATACCAAAAACTTTGATCGAGGTAACTATCACTCTTCTCCAAAGTAGGATTGTAATTATTCAATGAATATTATAGTATATAATGCATTATGGTGCTGCTAGAGAACTTTATATCAGTAATTATATATCTCGTCACTTTCAATGGTTTGAAACTATTTATTTTACAAAGGAGAAAAAAGACACTTGTTTATCAAATGCAGCTATTTTTTTATCAGAAAATGATGGTATTGTAGGAAGCGCTAGTGTACATCAATATTTGTTAAGCCGAGGTATTGAAACGCAAATTATGAACCAACTTGAACACGCCATGTTTTTAACTAACAAGGAGTGGAAGAACGTTATACTTAAACAAATCGACCAAATTGCTACCAATGCAGATAAAGTTTAGTCTTACTAGAATTTATGCTAAAACAAAACATTCCTCTATTATTGTATTTTTACGTGTTTTATAATATTACCAAAGTAATTTTTTTCCTAGATTTCGTTACCATCTCGAAATCCAAGGGCATTGTTGTTGTTTTAATCTTGGTTGTAATAAATATTATCTTTGATCAGAGATGATCCTTGTTGTCTAAAAAGTAATCTTTGTTTGTAGTACAAACAAGTTGATTTGCATGAAAACCATTCCTTCAGTTTTAATAAGTACCAGTAACGAATAAACATCATATTTTATAGAGTAAAGAGTAATATATTTTTGTTTATTTTTAAGTTAATATATTTCGAGGGGGGGGGGTGTGTGTTTTTCTATAATGTTTTTAAACCACTGTTAAGAAAGGAAGTGAAAGAAGACGGGTGATACTTGTAGTTTCAGTGACAGTTTCTTCAACTGTATCAGTAGATTCAATGGTTTGTGTACCAGTAGTTGTAGTAATTGTAATTGTAGGAAGAGGTTCAGCAGTAACAGTGTGCCAGATATAAATCTTCTTCTTCTTCTTATAGCCCTTTTCTTCATGACCATGTTCCTTTTCACCGTGTTCCTTTTCACCGTGTTCTTTATCATCATAATCATCATCCTCGTCGTCGTCATCCTTGTCATCATGGTCCTTGTCATCATCATCATCCTCGTCGTCGTCGTCATCATCATCATCCTTATCATCATCATCCTTGTCATCATCATCCTTGTCATCATCATCGTCGTCATCATCTTTATCATCATCATCCTTGTCATCTTTATCTTCATAACGCTTTTGTAAGATGTTCATAGGAGCGACACTTTCAGCTGAAGCAAATTCAGCAAGAGAAGCTTCTTCAGCAAAGGATGCAGAGGCACTCACTTCACCTCTAATACGAGCAAGAGCGGCTTCGAGTCCAACAACAGAGAATTCTTCAGGAACCATGACAGAAGCTTGTCCGACGACAGAAGCAGGGGCGGCAGAAACAGCAGCGGCCAAAAGAGTAGCAGAGACTAAAGAAAGTGTAAAACGCATTGATGTAAGTGAGAAAGAAACAAAACAAATACAAGTTCAATTCACACTGGTTTATATATGAAAATATGTGCTTTATTTTAATTACAAGATCAATTTAAAATATGTATCATTTATTAACTGTATAGGAAAATAAACAAAACAATAAGAACAACAACAACAACATATTTTCGGAATTATATTATTTAAAATCATCCTCTCTTATTTAGTAACAGTGGCCGCCCATTTAACAAGGTCCACTTTTTCTGTGGCTGCAGATACCAAGTAAGGATCATTCTAAATGAAAGCGTAAATATATAAAAATATACCGAAAGATATTTACCATTAAATCATTAGGTGTAGCTCTCAATTCTATGTCTTTTATAACACTAATAAATAATCATTAGCTTTGATATACAAGTGCTTTTGTAAAATGACTAATACCATTTTGCTACAAAATCTTTCAAATCTTGGGGATAATATTTATTGCGAGGAAATTCAGGTACAGGTTCATGCACAATATGTTGAAGTAATTCAAAGATAGACAGCGGTGTACCTTCTGGAGGAAAAGGAAATACACCCAAAGCTAGCTCCATTAATGTTATACCCAAGGACCAAACATCAGATTTTACAGAATAATGTGATCCCAAGATTCTTTCAGGCTATTTGAAATTATTATTATTACTTAAAAAGGGCTGCAGTATAACAAGATGCTTACACTCATATATGAACTTGTACCAACAAAAGTATCAGCAACAGAATTAATGAGTTGCCCAGAAACGCCAAAATCACATAGCTTGATTTGCCCTTGTGAGTTAATCAGAACATTAGAAGGTTTTAAATCTAATAAGTATTAGCCACAAGATATCCTCTCTTCCTACAAACACTCTTACCTCTGTGAATAATACGATGCTCATCATAAAGATAGATCAAACCATCAACAATCTACTATTTGTTACTTCTTATAAAAGAAAGAAAGAAAAAAAAAAAAAAAAAAAGAGAGAGAGACTTACAGCATAAGCTACTTTCTTTAAAACGTCAAACGGAAAAGGTCCATATTCTTTATAAATTTGATCAAGGGACCTATCATCATATCCAAGTTCAAATAGCTCTTTTCATACACAAAACCTCCTGATGGCTTACCCAATATCCATATATTCCATACAAATAGAAATATCGCTACCGTTCATAAAAGCACCATAAAAGCTAACTATATGTTTCGAATTACAATCATGCATAAACTGAAGCTCTCTCATAATTTGTTTTCTCACATTCATCTTTGCATCTACATGCACAATCTAAAAAATATTAATTTTATATATACACAAAGAAAGGAACTCACCTTTTTTGCCATTATTGTATTCGTTCGAACGTGTAATACTTTACTCACGGTCCCGCCGTTTCCTCTACCAAGTTCATTCACAACCTTGAAATCTTCAGGACGCAGATCAAGTCGTAATTCAAGTCCGATTTCTAACTCGCCAAGTTGTTCATTGACTTGTGCAATACCCCTTGTTGTTGATTCTTTGGCAGATGCTGGTGGAGAAGTAACAACAACTGGAGAATTATCAAGTGTCAAGTTTTTGAAATTACGCTTTTTTCTTAAAGGCGCTTTAGACAACATTAAAGAAAAAAAAAAAAAAAAAAAATTGGTGCCCTCCAAAATCTTATTTATTAGCTACTACCCCAAAAATCAATAATGCTTTCTCACAGCCAGTGAGTGTGGCATCAGTAACTTTTTGCAAGCCTTACACCGTTTAAAGTATTTGTTATCTAGGAACATTACTATTGGAATCTATATCAAGGGCGCTCCTTCTTTACATGTGTCATTTTCAAAACAAAAAAAGAGCAATCAAGCACTTTAGTCGATAAAAACCACTCCCATGAAGTTCGCCGCCCAGAAATCTCTCTCTCTCTTAATGCGAATATCGATGAACAAACTTGGGCGCAGGTTACGTCTTACACATTTATGTAGCTAAAGAGTCAAAATCTATATTACATATTACCAAAGAGACCTATTCTAAACAACAGAAAAAGAATGTAAATAAAGCAAAATATTTATTTATTATGTAATACAGTATATCTAAGCATTCTTTTTGAAAAAAAAAAAAAAAAAAAAAAAAAAAACACTACATGTTATATACCCCAAAGTCTAGTATTTTAAACGAGGTTTCATTTTTTCTATAGTATAGTTTAATTAATACACAGCAAATGTTATTATATATTTAGCTTACTTTTGAATGGCTGCAATACATCGACGGCCATCAAATGCAACACGCCAAACACCTTCAACATCCGTAATCAAATCCCTAATAAATTTTCCTGTCTTAATATCCCACATTTTCAAACCACCTTCTGAGCCAGATATAATTTTTGTATTGTCATGTTGGAAGCAAGTGATCGAATTTCCATGTCCAGACAGTGCATGGTGACAAACGCCTGTATCTGGAGACCAAATCCGCAATATAGAATCAGCTGCAGCAGATACCAAGTACTTTTGACTCAACCCTAGCAACCCCACTAAAACAGTATGTCCTTCTAGCTTTCGGACACATTCACCTGTATCAAGATCCCACATACGAATATTTGAATCCATGCTCCCACTCAAGCACATGTTTCTTTCCGCATCGATCACCACTGTATACACTTTTTGGGTATGCCCTTCCAACACATGCACACACCGTCCGCTCTTAATATCCCACACACGCACCGTATTATCGTAACTACCACTTACAAGTGTGTTCTGATGAGCAGCAATGGCGCGCACCGACTGCCTATGACCCACTAACGCATGGACAAAATACGGATTCACTTCGTTGCCATAAAAATGCCCTTCTTCATTTTTTGGGTCAGGCAACTTCCACACACGCAACGTCGAATCTCGAGACCCAGATACAATAAAAGGCCCTGTAATCAATAAGCAGCGAATCGTCGATGTGTGCCCACTAAAGATATGCGTGCATTTTCCAGTCTCCATATCCCACACTCGAACGCGCCGATCGGTCGATCCCGTGACAAGCGTATGGCCAATGTACTGAAGCGCCCACACACCGCCCTCATGACCTTCCAACGTCATGCGTTTCTTGCCTGTTGCCGTACAATAAATGTTGATGTGGGAGTCGTCTGCGCCGGAAACAATCTTGTCGTCGTCGAACTGCAAACAAGTGACGACGAATTTGTCGTGTCCGCGAAATGTGGTTTCGGTAGCTCGTCCTTTCCGCCAGTTTTGCTGGAGGGTGTGGTGTCGGCTGTAGAGTCTTTTGAAGCTGGTGATTTTCAAGGAGGGATCGATGGGGTCTGTGCAGGGATAGTCGTCTTCTTTGAGCAAGCGTTTCCAAGCGAGATGGTCGTGTTCGATGATGTCTCGCCATTTTTTGTTGACGCAAGAGGCTCGTGCGAGCGTGAAGGGGTCGAGGCAGCGGATGATACGTCTGGAGATTTCAATGGGACAAGTAGAAAGAAAATCGTGTTTTAAAATAGGCATGATGAGCGTATTGATCCATTGTAAAGTGGAGTGTGTGGATCGTTTGAGTAATTGATCGAAAACATAGGATTTTGTAGCGGGAGGGAGTGTGTCGTATGTATGAATCATTTGAGGAATATGCCATATTGCATTGAGTGCACTTGATTCTTGGAAAAGGTGGTCAATTTTTGAAATACGAGATCGTTTACCATGCAGCACAGTATCGCATTGAATTAGTCGTTTTCGAGATATTAAAGAATTTGAAGTGCTTGATTCTTCTTTTTGATCCTATGTATTATTTGGTATTACATGAAAAAAAGGGAGGGCTCATTTTACCTCTTTTGAAACATGCTGCCTATTGTCTTCATGTAGATATAAAGGATGGAGTGCAATTTGAATAATATTGGAGTTGCTGTTCGTTGTTAAAGATGAGTCTAAAGGCATGGCTTTTTTTTTTTTCGTTTTAAAATAACAAAAAAAGAGAGAAGAGGGGAAAAACACAATAATGGAATTGCGGGTACTTTTAAGGGTCAACAAAAAAGAAAAAAAATATTATAAATATAAAATATTAAGGGGGTGTAAAGGGGGGGGGGGAGAAAGCATACTATGAATTTGCTTCTTGATAACAATGAACAACAGCAAGACGGAAGCATAATATCCGTCATCTCGGCTCTTGTTTCCTTATAAAACAGGTTTTAAAAGAATGTTTTGTAATCGTGATTTTTATTGGCTATAACTCCCATGAACAACAGAAACAATTACCTCAATGTACTTGCAGGTATATAAAGGCAGGATCGAAAAAAAAAAAATCTTTTACGATTTGCATCGAAAAAATGTCTTCTGCTCCTATTCTTACAACGTCTAACGGTAACCCCGTTGAAAATGATCAAACATCCATCACTGCTGGTGTCTTGGGCCCCGTCCTTCTTCAAGACTTTCACTTGATCGATAAACTTGCTCACTTTGATAGAGAACGTATTCCTGAGCGTGTTGTTCATGCCAAAGGTGCTGGTGCTCACGGTGAATTTGGTAAATATCGCCCCTCCCTATTTCTTTCTTAAAACCCTAACGACAGTACTCTATAGTTGTCACTCATGATATTTCCCATATCACAAAAGCCAAATTTTTGAGTGAAGTCGGCAAAAAGACACCTATGTTTGCTCGGTTCTCCACTGTGGGTGGTGAAAGAGGTAGCGCCGATACGGCTCGTGATCCTCGTGGTTTCTCTCTCAAATTTTACACTGAGGAAGGCAATTATGATGTCGTCGGAAACAATACTCCCGTTTTCTTTATTCGTGATCCTTCCAAGTTCCCTGATTTTATTCACACTCAAAAGCGTAACCCTCGAACCAACTGCAAGGACCCTAATGCTGCTTGGGACTTTTTGTCCAAAGTTCCCGAATCTATCCATCAAGTGACTATTCTTTATTCAAACCATGGAACTCCCGATGGCTACAGACATATGCATGGCTTTGGTTCTCATACATTCAAGTTTGTAGACGACAAGGGAAACTACAAGTACTTCAAGTGGCATTTCAAGACGAGACAAGGTGTCAAGAACTTGAAGGCCGATAAGGCTGAGCAATTAGCCGGCTCTGACCCAGATTATGCAACCCAAGATTTATTCCAAGCTATCGAAAAGGGTGATTATCCTAGCTGGGATGTGTTCGTTCAAGTCATGGATCCTAAGGACGCCAAAAACTATCGTTGGAATATTTTCGATGTGACTAAAGTTTGGCCATACAAGGTAAGAACAACTCTTTATTGTTTTGATTCATTCTCACAAATAGTTTGTTTAGGATTATCCTCTTCAACCTGTGGGCCGATTTACTTTAAACAAGAATCCTGAAAATTACTTTGCAGAAGTCGAACAGGCTGCTTTCTCCCCTTCACATTTCGTCCCTGGTATTGACACGTCGGCTGATCGTTTGTTGCAAGGTCGTCTTTTCTCGTACCCAGACACACACCGCCATCGTCTTGGTGTCAATTATAAACAAATTCCTGTCAACAGACCTCTTGCACCAGTCAATACGTATCAAAGAGATGGATCTATGGTCGTTAATGGAAATGGTGGAAGCTCGCCTAATTATGGTCCCAATTCCCTCAACGGTCCTGCTCAAAACAACATCGTCGGCACCACATTCGCTGCTGAAGAAGTTGAAGGCTTAATTGGCAGATTCTCCTATGAAGTAACCGATGATGATTTCGTTCAAGCAGGCGATCTTTTCCGTCTCATGGATGATGAGAACAAGAATGATTTGGCTCGTAATATTGCAGATGATTTGGTTCAAGTGGATAAGAAGATTGTAGATATACAGCTAGGTCATTTTGAACGTGCTGATCCTGAATATCGTCGTCTTATTGAAAAACATATGGCAGAACTTTCCAAGAAGAGGAGTGCCTAAAACACCATCGTATACATAGTATAAATCAATAAATCATCGCTTTACTTCTAATCGCCTTTCAAAAAAAAAAAAAAAAAAGTTCTTCGGGTATATGTAGTTTCACTCAAAGATCTTATTCGATCTGCACTAAATTCGGGTATACGCTTATCAGGATCGAGTTTATTATTACCTATACATATACGTGAAACATATAAATGAGTCGTATATGGCATTATTGTTAACTGTGCAATGAAATTATGCTGATATTTATCCGCATTTGCATTTGATCCGTCTTTATATGGTTGTAAAGCCACACATATTCAAAATAAATAGCTAGTATAATACACAATAATGATAACATATGCTCAAGTCTTCATTGGAAATACTGCGAGTTTTTCAATTGATTCTAGGGAAATATTGATGTGTTTCTGCAATCGTCCTTTCAAGTAACAGAATCGATGATGATGGTGAAAAAAAAAAAAAAAATTACCACACTGATAGTAATACTTACAATTAGGTCATAAATGAAAGCCCTTCTAAAAACATTCATTCACGAGGCCTGCGTCAATGCCAACAGAAGGAAAGTCAGCCAGTCTGGTATTATTCTAAATTAAGCAAAGTGGTTGATGTTTCTTTCTGCATATGACGTCGCTTACTTTTCAACTTAGGATAAACTGACTCTTTTGAGGACCTAAAAAAAAAAGACTATACCATCAAACCTTGTAGCAAAGACATGTTTATCCTCTCTTTTGTAAGGTCATATACCATGTTTTTATCTTATTTTATAAGACTCTATTCTACTAGGTTTAGCCCCCATCTAGTATACAAACGATTTGCTTATTATACCGATAGAGTGTGTGCGATTGGGGGAGGATCTTTTACTGCTTCTCTGAATATATTCAATAAATCCTGTTCATATAAAGCTGATTCTTGATTGTGATTTTTATCAACTTCTTGTACCCCTGATCTGTTGTTTATGGTCAAAGTCAAGTCATTGTGATAACTTTTTTAGCCTATCTGAAGGATAAAGCTCTTGAAGTTTTAGGCTCAACATAGTCTGGGTTAGTTACTATTGTATCATTGTCTCTTTTGTATCTCTCAAGTTCATTTGTTTATATAAAGACGCGCTTTGGCTTCTTCACTTTTTATCGTCTTATTTGAATCTAATTCTTTTTTCTTTCTGAAATAAAAATTGGTGTTTAATCTATTCTATAAAGGTATGCAAGTGTGTTTCTTACTTCTGCCATTGTTTTGAAAATAAAATCTTTGTCACTTCTTGCAGCTCCAATCAGTTTAATAAATACGCGCTTGATACGTGGAACTCTCTAACCTGATAACCTTTTTTTTTTCTTTATTCTTTGAAAGCCTTTACTTTTTGTTGACTCAACTCAAACCAAAGCTTTGATATTCTTTCAGTCTTTGAAATCTTCATTCATTATCTGTATATTCACTATAGTCTCTAAATCACAAGAACTTTTTTGTTAAGGTACAAATTCCCAACTTGGAAAATATGGGATTTATAGTTAAGGTCACGTGTATAATCTATTAGCTGATTATTTGTTTTTGATTAAATGCTTTATTATAGTATGAGAGAATAGGAATGATTTAAAAAATTAAAAAAAAAAAATAAATAAATATATAGACTTAAGCCCAACGATCTCTAATGGAGGAAGTCCATTCTGGAGCACCTTCAAACCCATTTTTACCCTGTTGATAATCAGCAAAGGCTTTGTAGATTTCTTCTTGAGTATTCATAACAAATGGACCATATTGAACAATAGGTTCCTTAATAGGTTTACCAGCAATCACAACAAAGTGACAGTCATCAGAAGTAGATTCTACGGGAATATATTCGCCTTCATTGTCACTCAATACCAAAGTATGATGAGCTTCAGAAGCATGTTGAGTACCACCAAAAATAGCAGATCCAGCAATGGTATAAATAAAACCAGCATAGTTCTTGGGAATCACTTGCTCCATCTTTTTACCTTTCTTCAGCTTGACATCGATAAACATGGTTGGTGTTCTTGTCATAACAGGACTCTTTGTACCGTAGGATTCACCAGCAATTACCTTGATGTTAATACCTTCTTCAGGAACAACTTCAACCACCTTTTCTTTGGGGAATTCTTGATAGTTGGGGTCGGCCAATTTATCTTTGCTAGACAAGTTCACCCAAAGTTGGAGACCGTGTGCTCTCTTATTACTGGCGGGAATTTCAGCGTGTACGATACCTCGAGCAGCAGACATCCATTGAAGATCACCGGGACCCAAATGCCCCTTATGTCCTTTGAAGTCCTCATGCAAAAACTCACCTTCTAACATGTATGTGACAGTTTCAAAACCACGGTGAGGGTGGTCAGGGAATCCGCCAGGAGCATGAACATCGAATTCATCCAACATCAAAAAGGGATCCAAGTTACGAAGTGCTTGGCTACCAATTGAACGGTAAACTATGCAAGATAATCATTAACACTTGCTAATATAAGTAGACAAGCAGTGATTCTTACCTGTGGCTCCAACGCCATCCATTTGTTCTCTTGAAAGAACAGATTTAGTGATATTTCTAGCAATTCTAGTGACAGCTGACATTTTTAATGCAAGTATATTTGAAAAGTTTTTTGTATAGAAAAAGAAAAAAAAAAAAAAAAAAAAAAAAGTTTTTGCTATTTATACAAATTTAGAATTCTACGATTGAGTTGCAAATTGCTTATACAAGATGTATAAGCTCTTACAAATTTTTTTGATTTTTTGAATGTCACAAATAATAAGCATCTTCTTATTAAGCTTTTAAGTTTTTCAATGCCTTTCATATAATATAAGCTATTTTCGAGACGTTTCTAGCACATTCATTTACTTCAGAGGAAGCTTTGAAAAAGGCTGCTATAGCAAAGAACGTAGCAGTTGTTATCTGTTTTTTAATTGTACCATATTAAAATGATAAAAAACAACGCTGAGGAGGAGGATATACTCTTTACAACGTTCAACTCAGATTTAAACGAAACATAAAAGAGATAGCCGTCAGTGCCAAACTAAAGCTGAAATGTTTGGCCACGAATACTATTTCTATTAGGAAAGCTACAAAAAGCCAAAAATTGAAAGCAATGAGTTAAAGGACGCACGTCGTGAGGATGCCATTGATTTTCTTTCCTAAATAAATAGATCATAACACTTTTCCCTTTGTAGATTATTCTGGGCAACAGTAAACAATTTTTATTGGCAAATTATCTATACCTAGTGAAAAGCACAGGCTTATGTAATACACATATGCCCTAACCCTTAATTTTGTATTTTCCATACTAGTATAATAGTGATTAGTTTTGTTATTAAACATTCAGGTATATTGTGCACTTTACAGATTTTGCTGGGTCAAACACTTCCCATCGACTAGCAGGGAATATATGTTTGTTTCTTTCATACCAAGCTCTCTCTACTACTTTACCAGCATGGGACTAGTCACATTATGAGTATGTGTGTATTTTAAGGACTCTGAACTACTTACCTCATCTTTTTCTATAGTAGCATCGTTTACAAAACGAATATCTTCATGCACGTCAAAGTTGAATAAGGGACCAGATTTGCCTCTTGCTTTGTTTATAATGAAATCGTAAAAAGTAAAGTGCTATTGCTCTTGTTATTATCAAGGTCAGTAAATCAAAACATAAAGTACTCACATGAGGAATAATCAAGTCTTCTTTAACATAAAGCAAGTTATCAGTATTTACACCACGTAATTGAGGAAATTGTTGACGGCAAGCCTCCAAAAATTGTTGAATAGAATCTCCTTTTTTACACTATTACTTGTGAGCCAATTGCTATAGTAAAGCTTATTTTAACTTACTGTAACCACTTTACGGTGGCCTGTGCCATCCCAGTATGAATAAGTAATATCAATTTTTTCGTCTACAATTTCACGGCTTAGTGTTTTTTTTTTTCCCGTATTATGTTGGGCCTCTTACTTTTCATGATCTCTTGTCTAAGAATCCATTCCTTCCTTAATTGTTCTCGTTCTATACGCTCCTTTTCTTCTCTTTCTCTATCTGGTAGGAAACTTGTGTCAATGGTTGGATCTTTGCCCAACTTTCTCTTTTTGACAGCTTTTTCCTCCTTTACTTCATCGTCTTCTTCCTCATCACCAGCAAACGATAACTTCATGAGTTGTTTCTTTTTCTTTTTCTTTCTCTTTTCATCACTAAATAATGCAGTTCAGTCTCCTTTTGTTCTCTCGATTGTAATCATTATTCACCTTAGTGGTGCAGTCTTTGCGGCTTCTCGTTTTTGTTGCTCTTCCAAATTTTCTCTAATCTTTCGATAATCTTTTAATTCTGTTAAACCGATCGTGCTACTCTTCAACTGCGACTCAATATCTGATTTTGTCGTAACAAACTTGTCTGATCCAACACGGACTTCATTCATCTAACCACTCAATCAGTATGTAAAAAAAAAAAAAAAAAAAAAGACGGTATAAAGATATGATAGTGTACTTTAGCATTCTTTTGACGTTCTTTTTCAGATTCATCATAAATCTTTTGACGCTGCTTTTCAAGTAAAGATTGACGAAAACCTTCTGCTTTAGAATCCATTCTAGCAAAAAAGAAAAAAAAAAAAAAAAAAAAAAAAAGTCTAGTGTATCCCCGATTTTTATTTTTTTTTTTTTTCATACAAAGAAAAAGCATATATATATATATAGCATATTATATAATTCTAATAATATTCTCTAAGACGAATAGTCATGATATGTAAAAACGAGTGTGTATATGTAAATATTTAAAAAGGTGAATAGTTCTTGCAACATTTTGAGTTTTGTACAGACAATGAAATCAAAGAGAAACCAGGTGAAGCAATTGTTATAGTGGGTTCAGCTTGGTAGTGAAAACTAGTCGTAAGAGGTTGAAAATAAGAGTCCATATTCATGTTTGGTGGCGTTACTGGCTCAGGTGAAAACATTGGGTGTAAAAGCGAAGGTTGAAACTCTTGAGTCAATGTAGGTGTAATGGGTATATGACCGATATCATAATTTTGGTGATAAGAAGAAGAATATTCTTGATTCCACTGATAACTACTACTACTAGTTGTATGACCGTCTTCTGTTGAACTGTACGAATAATGGCTTTGTTGCTGTGGTGTAGATTGCTCAACTGGTTTTGAGTCAGCTTGGAGATTCATCGTGTAAAAATAATAGTTTATATCTTGTGTTCCTCCTAATCGATTCTCCTGTGGGGTAGTTATTGGTGTGTTTTCCTTTAGTCTCTCTGCAGAAATAGTCTGGTTGTGAAGTAATCGTATAGCCGCACGAAGTTCAGATGATAGTGTCATGTCTTCCATGATTTGGAATGAAAGAGAACAGATAGAGCGTAATTTTTTTGTATCTTCTAAAGTAGGGCTAATGTGCAGTTGGTGCAAGTA
This sequence comes from Mucor indicus B7402, assembly GCA_000697295.1. Taxonomy (NCBI): domain Eukaryota; kingdom Fungi; phylum Mucoromycota; class Mucoromycetes; order Mucorales; family Mucoraceae; genus Mucor; species Mucor indicus. The sequence goes on from JNEK01003025.1 coordinate 58,436, forward strand.
ATGTAGTTGTGCTTGTATAGCAAGGGTCAGACCATAGCTCACAATACGACTCCCCTGGATACACGCTAACCGAGTACGTCCTGCATTGTACATATCACCAGTAGTTAAACTGTGAGCACGATACGAGAGATAGAGAGCCTTCTTTGAGATATCTACAGGTGAAACCAGTAACTCTAAAATATCATAAATAAGACAAAAATAGGAGGTAAACGATGTGGTTCTTGAAGCATCATGGGTATTGCCATCAATAGGACGGTTTTGCGCGGAATAAAGATGAGGTGGATCAGCTGAAAGGGATGAAGCAATATGGCTTGTTAGTGATGACTTCCGTACATCCAAATCTGAAGCAAGCGATGCAAATTCAGGGTGCTCTGCATTGGCAAATAATGTTCCTTTTTCTTGAACAAATCGTACTATTTTTGAGTACAACACAGTAATATAACTTAAATGAACCAGGTTTGAAATGATGTGAAAAGTAGCTTTGTCGTATTGTTCAGGTTCTGTGATAGTTGGATATCGCGTAGGAACAGTAATCGTATTTTGTAAATTCTTCCAACGTTCATCTGCAGCACTACCCAAAGTAATCGTAATGAATAATATCCAGTTAACGCGACAATACAATTCGTTGTTTTGTTCTTGTTGTACTATGTGTTGAACTTGTTTTAAATAATCTATAGCTATGGTTGAAATTGGTGCACCTACAGGTGTAATAATTTCATGAAACTTGTAAAGTAAAAGTAGTGTTTGTGCTGTAAAAAGGTCAGAGGATTGCTCTAGTTGAATAGAAGCGTGATAGCAAAATGTGGCTGCCAAGAGATGCGCGTCTTGAAATTGGTTATCTGTAAAATGGAGTGCAACAGCCATGATAGACCATTGTAATGAGATAGGTAAGGAGTCAATTGATTGAAGTATATAGAAGCGGTCAAGGATAGGAAAGAAAGGATGAACGTTGGCAAAATAAATGTGAAATAAATCTTGCTTAAATTGTTGTGAATAGTTTGGCATGGTATTCATAGAAGAGACAAAAGTCATATGGTTATATACGAAGTTGGTATGTTTTTCAAAGGTACAAAAGCCTTTTGAGTCTAAAGAAAGGATTGAATTGCGCCAATGATTTAAAAATGGAGTGGGTTGAAGTTGTGTTGTGCTTTTACAAAGTGCCAGTTTCTTTTTTTGTTTTAAAATGATGCTGCTGTTGGGAGTAGAGGACGCAGACACAGGAGAAAATACGCAGGGCATCTTTGATTTTATACAGTTAGAACAGGTACCTGAACCGGGAATGCCAATATCGCATCTATAATTAATATTAATTTTAGTTGATGCTTTATTTTGACAATGTTGGTATAGCTTATTTTACTTTGATTTACGTTTTCTACAAAAATCACAAGCTCTAACGACTTTTAGTTTCTTATATCTATCTGGATCATTGACGTCTACAAAATGATATTCTATAGTCTTTTTTTTATTATTTCGCTTTTGCGTCATATTCAAGGTAAAAAAAAAAAGCAAATAAAATGAAATAAAATAAAATATATAAAAAAAAAAAGAGAAGGGGATCGTCCTCATAGAACAAGGATAAGACCATATTTATACCACCTATGTGGTTTGACAATGGAACGGCCCAGGCAAAAAAATTTTTTTTTTTACCTTTTTTTATCGATTGAATAGCCGCTACACCAACCAAGAGAACGATATTTTTTTTGGATTTCATGCATGCCTAGGCGTGTATATAGGGAAACCATCTTTTTATATATATAAAATAAGGTTATTCAAGCACCCCACATACACGTTTTTCTTTTTTTTAGTTTATTTATTTCTGATTCATGGAACTATTTTATGGAATTTTAAAGAAATTCTAAAGAGTTTTGTAACTAAAATTAATAAGTGTTGAGTATTGAATGTGTAGACTGCAATAGAGCTACCGATCGATCGAATGTAATTGTACTGACGATAAAGTGTAAATGTCAGTCAGCCGCAACAAATTTTCGCTGTACGTATATCCTTTTTTTGCCTAATTTGATTTGAATCCCTATTGGTTCCAAAACTTCTCACAATTGCATTCAACTTACTCCCCAGTGATTTACATAATTTCATGATAATTTATGATTACGTATACACAAAACATTTCCAACAGTGAAGATTACAATAGCAGATATATATGTTTATCTGATTTAATTTCAAGTTATATTTTTACTGAATAACTGCATAACACTGACGCTCTCTTTTTTTTTTTTTTTTTTTTTTTTTTTTTTTTTAAGGGGTAGGGAAGGGGAACGTTGAGAGCGTAGAAAAAAAAAAAGGAACGCGATTCAAAAGATATTATTGATTGAAATACAAAAGGAAAGTATGTAAATTAAGCTACCTTTTGTTAAGTGTGTACAGACCATGTAGTAGATATCGTACGAGTTTTTGATACTCGCGAATACTTCTATAATAAGTACATCACGTCCTCACGATATCCACTAACTAATGGAGCATAAGTATTTCACATTACTCTAAAAAAGTCTTGTGCACAAACATGATACATTTTAATTGTTCTCATTGTAATTCAACCCATACTAGTAAATATATAGGATCTCCAATTAAAACAAAAAAAAAAAAGTTTTCTTGTTACGGATGTACGGAGAATTCCTATGCCCGCATAGACAATCCTCAGAGATGATTGGATTGATCGAAAGTGGTTGCCTTCTACACTGCAGATAATCATTGGGAACTTTAGGAACAAGAGTAGTTACGGGAATCATCGTCCAACCTTTTTCTTGTATTACCGCGCACAATGATTGGCTAATTGAAGGATTCACAATCTCGATTTGTTTTCCAGTAAAACAATGAATGACTAAGAACTTGTTTAAGCCAATACTAAAATAAGGTAGGCCGCAGATATGCAACATCATTATAAGCCTCTACTGCGCGTTTCTTATGTTCCTTTTTGCCATTAAATGCAATACCATTTCATTTTAACAAAAGGTTATTTCTAAATCTTGATTAACTGAACTTCAAATCCCTCTCTTTTCGTATAACCTACATGCCATACAGACTATAGACAGCATAGCACCAAGTTAATAAGCTAATGCCTCCTGAAAAAGACTCAATTCTATTTAATTCTCTCAGTGCCAAAAACATGCATTTGCTCAAAGATATAGCCTTATCTTAAATGCTAAGGTATTAAGCACGTGTTTTATTCAAAAGGATTTTCACCTCGACTGTTGCACAAACAGATATTTATAGTAAAGATGAGTATATACCCAAATATGGTAATTTCTATTTTGTACCACCTGAAAAATCACAGGTTGTTGTGCAAAAGGATGCCGTACAGATGATGCTCGAATTTTCTTTCAACCTTGACGACAAATGTGTCAGATCTCCGTTATTGTTGGACATGAAATCAGACGATAACACTGGGTTTTTAAGTTTTGGGATTATAAGCTCTTATTAATAAGCATAATAATTAGAAGAGCTTTCTATATATATCATTGCCTGGAAAGAGAATTTCCGTATAAAACTCCATAAGCTAGCTTTATGTATATATTGATCTACAAATACTGGGCCAATTCAAACAATCAGGCAAATAGAGTCAGTAATTATACGAGTTGAGAAAGACATTTGGTTGTCCTTGTTACGATAGTACTAATCCTAGTATTCAATGATAATTGAAAAAGTAGTACTTTAGGTAAAACGTTTTGGGCCAAGATTAGGTCAGAACGTGTTCCATTTCCCCAACTACTGTCTCTCTGAGATAACCTTGTTATACATAGTATCTTATCATAAGCTAAAGTAACAATCTATGCTTAAAGAAAGTCTTTTTTTACGTAGAAGTTGTATATTATATACAGTGCTCTCCTTACTGCCTAAATAGACTAAGATATGGCAAAAATCAGAATCTACATCAAACAACACAAGTCTTTTTATCCTCTTAGTTTTCTTGTCTTGCACAATAGCGACATTAAATTCACACAGTAGGAAAAAAAAGAAAATGCAACTAAAAGAGTACAAAAAGTGGAAGTATTCAAGTTTATAAAACTGTATTATACCCTATTCCTTTCAAATTACGCCTCTATCATAGTCCCTTGTTCTAATAGCTTGCACAACCTAAGATACTACGCCTAAGAAGGCCTCTTACAGACACAGAACCACTTTCATACCTTTTTTTTTTTTTTAAGAACAGTGTGACTGTCGTTTCGGCACAGCAAAATGCTTGAGATGAGTAAGAGCTACTAGTCTACTGGCTTTTTTTTTTCTTGTAGAGTACCCGATGGCATATAATTACAACTCAAACACGAATTTTCCAGGTCTTGGTTTTGATCAGGGATCCGCACCAAGCCGTACACTATGGTAAGCATTAAAAAATGTCCCAAAAACAGTCAATGCTAAGAAAAACAAATAGGATGGGTGAATTAGATTCTTGGATGGACGAAAATTATCTTCGCCAACTTTTCTGGAGCTTCGGCGAAGAAGTTACGTGTCGTCTTAGTGTTGATAAATACGGAGGAGCTTATGCATTCATCGAATTTCAAACACATGAAGGTGCTAATAAGTTGTTACAATCTGTTAATGGAACACTCATTCCTAATACAAGCAAGTATTTCAGGTTAAATTGGTCTTCAAGAGACGGTAATGGTAATCCCTTACCAACAAAGTGAGTCACTTTAACAAAATAACGAGCTGGTTTATTCATTATTATTATAGCGTAAACAACAATTGGAATACGGGTTTCTGTATTTTTGTTGGCGATTTGGGATCAGAAGTAGACGACACGTTACTTATGCAAGGGTTTCTTAGATATCCCTCTGTTCGTTCAGCTAAAGTCATGATAGATACTATTACAGGCAATTCGCGAGGATTTGGTTTTGTAAAATTCTTAAATGAAGCAGATCAGTTAAGTGCTATTGAAGAAATGCAAAATGTTTATATTGGTTCAAGACCAGTTCGTATTTCAATGGCAAGGCCCAGAAATAGATTCGAAATCACCAATAATGTACCAGAGAATGAAATCACAACAGTATTTGTAGGTTGTTTGAATAACACAATTACAGAAGAGGAATTACGTGCATTTTTTGGTACTTGTGGTGAGATTTTAGCTATAAAGATGATTACAGCCAAAAACATTGCGTTTATACAATATGAAAGAAGATCTTCAGCTGAAAAGGCAATAGCAGAATTAAATGGCGCTCACTTGGGTGGTGCAAAACTTCGATTATCGTTCGGTAGAACACAATTGAATACAGGCATTGGAGGGTAAGCGTGTGTTTAAAATCTATTATTGGATGTCTTCTAACAAGTTGATAGGTATCATTATGCTCCTCCTCAGATGCCAGTTTATACGCCACCAATGCAGCCTGCATTTCAGTCACCCCAACCACAAGCACCCCCGCAAATCCCGCTACCTGTTCTTCCACCTCCAGATCTTGTAGAACCCAAACTTTCTGTACCAGTAAATATTCAAAATGAACAATTTTTAGCGTCACAAGAAAGCAACTATATTCAGTGGATATCAGCAGGATTCTAAAAATCACAATCACAATAGAATCAATAAATTCAAAAGCTTCTTTTTTTATTTCAGGGAAAAAGTGATCGAAGATGAGTTTTTTTTTATGGTATACGTAGTATTTTATTTACAACTCTATAATAAGATTTAAATAGAAGACTCCATCATATTACTGTCTTGTTCAGTTATTCTATCTAGCTTTCTCTTTTTACGCACTTCGAATTTTTCTTTTTTTAATTCATCTGTATCGCATCGTGGTCTGTCAATGAGTTTTTTGTATTTGGTTAGTCGTGTCTCTTTTCCACCTCCCAATACAATTGTATATGAGCCTGAAGGACTCACTACTTGCTGCATCTTTGCAAAATCAGCGACAGTTCTAATAATGTTATCTGGCATCATGACAGGTGAGTCTCCAATCTTGGTAAGATAATTCTGGCAGGTTAAACTGCGAATCATTTGCACAGTCCATTCTTCAGTATAATGGCAATAAGTTCTGAAAGATGAAGGTACTGCTTCATACGTGGTATCACGTGTGGTATAATGCCAGTCCATTTCTTTAAAGTGACAATCGTACAACACTAAGGGCAAGTCGCTTGCCATAGGAAAGTCAGGCTTTGAGGGTACTTTTTCAATATCCAATAAATCACGGATCACTTCTGGCTCTTCGTGTCCTTGTCCTACTAAGAACAAGACGGACATCATGAACCTCACCTGATGCCACAAAAATGCCGTGCCTTTTAACTCGATCTCGTAAAAGTCTGTGCCTTCGCCAATACCTGCTGTCTGCGTGTACTGTACAGGATTAATGGTCATCTTCATAATTAAGCGTTCATAACTGAGTACATTTTTGGAAGCGTCCATTTTACAAAAGTTGCGAAAGTCGTGTCGTCCTTCGAAATAGCTGCAGGCTCGTCGCATGTTCTCAATGTTCATTTTACCACGGGAGAAAAAGTACTTGTAGGTTCTACCAATGCAATGAAATCGAGCGTTGAATTCGGAGTCTACAGGAGCCCAAGCGAGCACGCGGATATCAGAAGGAAGCATACGGTTTAAAGTGTCGATATAAGGCAATTCTTGATCGGCTGGTAAATAAGTACCTTTGAAATCGGACTTTTGCTGTTTAGAACGAACATTGAGTGCAATGACTTGTCCTAGCCCGCTCACACCTTTATCGGTGCGTCCACATCGGCTATAATCGCTTTGTTCGATATCTTCTATTAATCGGCAAGTGACAAGTGCTCTAAAGAGTGCGTCTTCGATGCAAGGAATCTCCTCGGGTCGGCTTTGTGAAGCGTAGCCACAATAATTCCAACCAAGGTAAGCAATGCGAAATGCCACTTTACGCATAACGTATTTGGACATATCGAAAGGTCGCTTATTGTCCGTTTTGCCCTTGTAGTTTTTTTTCTTGGGTGACTTCTCGGCCTGGGCTTCTTCGAGTTCCTGGATACGTTTCAATAACTGATCTCTTGTGTAATCTTTATATCTCGAATCCATCTTGAACAAAGAATAAAAAAAAAAAAAAAAAAAAAAAAACAAAAAAAAAAAAAAAAAAAC